>LYNE01004122.1:0-29862 GCA_001662545.1 Rosa x damascena
GTTACTAAGTTGGTGTTGGTGATGGAATTTCTTTCCATCTCACTAAGTTAGTGTCCAGAGATCAACTTTTGGAACTTAATTAGGTTGTTATCAACAAGGATTTGTCATTTTTTCTCCATCCCTAAAAGCAGTAGCAGAGCTAACTTTCAATATTGTCTCAATCTTCAAGCAGTAGCAGAACTGGACGAGCACGAGTGCAGTAGCAAAAGAATTGGACGAGCACGAGTGCAGTAGCAGAATTGGACAAGCACGAGTGCAGTAGCAGAAGAATTGGACTAGCAAGAGTGCAGTAGTAGTAGAACTGGATGAAGACAAGTACAGTAGCAGAATTGAACGAGTGCAGTAGCAGAATTGGACTAGCACGAGTGTAGTAGCAGAAGAATTGGACAAGGATGAGTGCATTAGCAAAACTAGACGAAGACGAGTACAGTAGCAGAATTGAATGAGTACGAGTACAGTAGCAGAACACGAGTATGAGGGCAGTAGCAGAACTAGATGTTAGGCGATGAGGAGTGTAGTAGCAGAACACAAGTATGAGGGCAGTAGCAGAACTAGACGGAGTATGAGTGCAGCGAGTGCAGTAGCAGGATTAGGCAATGAGGAGTGCAGTAGAAGAACACGAGTACGAGGGCAGTAGCAGAACTAGACATTAGGCGATGACGAGTGCAGTAGCAGAACATGAGTAGCAGAACTGGACACGAGTACAAGTGCAGTAGCAGAACTTGACGAGTATGAGTGCTGCGAGTGCAGTAGCAGGATTGGAAGAGTGTAATAGTAGGATTAGGCGATGAGATGAGAGTAGTAGGAGAGTGAGGTTTGAGATTCTTTCTCTTAGCAACGTGTAAAAGAAAGATATATATATATTTTTTTTTTGCTTTTGAGAAGTAACATAAATGGATTATTCTCAGAAAAAAAAAAGTAATATAAATAGATTATTCTCAGAAAAAAAAAAAGTAACATAAATGGATTATTCTCATAAAAAGAAAAATTAGAAGTCAAAATGAGTAGTTAAGGGGAAAAAAAGTAACATAAACGGATTATTCTCAGGGAAAAAAAAGTAACATAAATGGATTATTCTTAGAAAAAAAAAAAGAGTAATATAAAGGGATTAGAAGTCAAAATGAGTAGTTAAGGGTAAAAAAGTAAATTAACTCATGACATGTGGCAAGTAGAGAGCAGATTGTCTTTATTTGTAAGATTTAATCCTTATAAATGGATTACAAGTCAAAATATGTAGTTAAGGATAAAAAAGTAAATTAACTCATCACATTTGGTAAGTGGAGAGCATATTGTCCTTAAGTGTAAACTTTTGTCTTTAAATGTTCAAAACCAAATGTTGTGGAGTTTTTTGTGTTTTGAAATTCTATATATGTAGTTTACTATTGATTGAAAGTAGACTAGTAGATATATATGACTACTGTAATCAAGCATACTAACCTTCATGGAACAGTCAGAACTGTAAAGGAGACAGATTGCAATCACCCGAAACGATCTTCATTATAATTTTCTCTTTTCCCTGTCTTTTTTGAAGTTCGAGCTACTTGATAATCAGAGACTTTTTCCCATCTTTACATACTTCGCTAATCTTGCACTTCCTGATCAACTACAAGGTCCTATTGCTTTCTAGGCCCATTAAACCTTATTTGGGAAGTGGGATGAGGCGGGACTATGGTTTAGTTGTGGTGCAATGCAAGGAAAATCTGCAATTGAAAACCAAAGATACAATTAACCAAACGGGTACCTCGCCGCCTAACTGATACTCTCTCACTCTTTAAACCTCTGCAACCTTGACTCTAGTTAAAGTTTCAAGTCATCAATCCCACTAGTCAATTCTGGCAAATACTGTCACAGGCATTTTCTTGTGGTTCTTAGTAGTCCCTAAAGGTTCTGTGTTACGGGCATGTGGAGGTCAAAGTATGATACTTGATGATGATGACAATCTAATTATATTAGATCTGGATTAGATTTGGAATTTCTAGGATGTTTTGAATAGGCCGGTAGGTTACCTCCGAGTTCTGGCTCTCTCTCTTTCTCTATATAGGGAAATTAACTGCTCGATCTTTATTCATCAAGAAATCAGACTACCTAGAGAGAAAAAAACCAAAAAAGAAAGAAAGAGCAAAGAAAAAACAGAGGGTTTCTGCTTAAAGTAATCACAGAAGATTAAGACCAAACTCTGTGACCCAATATGAACTCTTCGTACCACAGTTTTGAGTTCCAGCGATATAGACAACTCTGGAACCACTTGTAATGGGGTCTTGGTCTTGCCTTACATTAACGTCTTAGACTACAAACTATTACACCCATTTTCGTTTGGTCCAAATTGTACTTCACTATAGAAAAATTGAATACAATAGAAACAGAGAGAAACATGGGAATGACACCCTGACATAACCATTATACGGAAGTGCCTAGCCAGAACTTAAATGGGAATGGAAAATAAAAATAAAAAATTGCAATGCAAGCCCCAACGACCAATTGTTCAAGGCCAAAAATAGTACGAAGCACAAATCAGTACGAGAGAAGTTCAACGTTAATGGACTCCACATTTGGTGCACATCCTCTGTTTAGCAAGGTTAATTTGCAGCATAATCAGCAGCGCTATTAGCTTCATTCGTGAGTACTAGTCCAACTCCATAACAAAGGAAGTGCGGAGTTATGCATCTCAGCAAGTTGACAATAGATCACTTTCAAGTGTGGTATGGAAAGGAGAACAGTTCAGCCAGAAGTGATACGCTGGTGGTTTGACAAAACAACAAGTTTGAAATTCTCAACAGCTGCTCCAGCTTCCACTGCACTGTTGAAAAGCCTATGCATGCCATTCCCTGCAAAAGGCACCAGAATCAATTTGAATGATGACACCAATCCCTCACTCAGATAGAGGTATATCCCAAGCTCCGATGTTTATCATTTCAAAAGAGCGTAAGTATTGTCTAATTGGTTTTACATGCAAACAACAGTTGCTAAAATTTCTTACAAGAATTTCTCCATTGAGTCTTCTAAAAATAAGTTCGACAGAATTAAAGTATGCATCAGAATACACCAAACCTTATTAGCATTCTGTCACTTGATGGAATCTCAAAAGTGATTTCAACTTACACTTCTGGGCGTGCACGTGTACTTATTCTTTCCGGTGTTCCATGGCAAGCAAAGCTTCAGCCACCAACTAAAGGGAAAAAGAAAAAATCCAACTGACAATATCAGAATTTGAAAACGAGTATTGCAGCCTTCAAACTCTTAATTGAACAGAATCACTTCAGGTAATGCTGAGAAATTACCTAGTTAAGGTAAAACTCTAACAGCGCCAACATCAATCAGTCAAATGGATTCCAAAATGCAAGCATATAATCTGCCAATCAAGATCCAAGATGCAATTAAATCTATATATGTTTAGTAATTCAAACAATTAGAAATCAGTATAGCACTTAACAATTTACCATAGCACTAATTAGCTTGCCAGCACCAATTCAAATTCCTGTCTGCACCCTGGCCTGCTTCTAAACTTGGTTTGATTTTTTATACAGAAGATACATCAGGTATTTGTGTATGATATATATATATATATATATATATATATATATAGTATAAGAAAATGGGACATATTGCATAGCATAAGAAGTGCCCGACAGTCATCATGTCTTGAGGAAACCAACCACTGCAACTTTGACGGGTGAGCATGACTTTGCAAATTTTCCTGCCAAGAAATAAATTTCAGAATAAGTCACATATAAAATGTAAGGATTTACAGGAATTTAGAGCTATGCGAAGAGCTGTTAATGGACAACCTTATAACAGATGTAAAAGTTCTTATCTGGGTTCCAAATAAGTAAAACATGTGTGAATTAGACTTCACAATAACAGGAGAGATATGATCTTAAAAAGAGTAATAGTTACACTCATTGGGTGCACTTACATGCAACTTGAAGAAATACAACCAGATATTGTTATTAACCAAATCCTCTGATGGCTGACCATTGTAAGATCAAACATATAATGATACTTCCATGACCATCCATCTTGTTATAACCATGCATCTTGAATTTGGAGGTTTCGTAACTCTTTTCTTCTGCTCTCTCCAGAACCTACTGAAAGACCAAGAGCTTAACAGTGGAAAGATTCTGCAGTGGTCTTTATCTTATTAGGTGACTTTTTTTTTCTCTCTCTGTTCTTACACGAATATCTCTAGAATTAATATTAGAAAGAACACTTGAAAAACTGTAGTGTATACATAGAGATGAAAACGTACAGGGCAACCAACCTCATGAGGCCTTTGGACTTGGCAGAACTTGAAAGTGAATTGATTGAAACTTTTGGTCATACTGACTTGTCCCTCTCTTCCACGCCACAAAATCCCATCTAATGCAAAGTACATAACAAAACTAGTGACTATAGTCTACAGATATAACAATTAGAAAGTAATGACCTCAAGCCTTTAAACTATTGCATCATCTCAGATACAGATGAAGAATTACAACTCTACTTTAAGTGCCTCACCAATCAGTCAAATGAATCTGAAAAGTTTTGTTGATATAGTTTATCACTACTTGGAACACAAGTTACAAAAACAAAGTGGACAAGAAGTCTAAAAGGGGGCAGAACTACAAAAAAACACAGACCCAAACAACCCTAGAAGAGCAATGACCCTAGATTACAGTAGCCTTCCAATCTAGAAAGATGGGAGAGACGCTGTAATCTTTAAAAACGTCAAAACAATAACAGTCTTATCGCACATACAAATACTTAGAGACATACGTAGCTTTGTCGGAAGCAGTTGAAATGTAAAATCTCCAACATGAAATTCAGAATGTGTGCCTTGAAATTCAATGTTTTCATGGAGTTGCATTGCGCAGAATAATCTAAAGTAAACTACATGAATACTGGAGAACGTAGGAAGACATAACTACATCATATGACAAATTGCTCTTCAATTAACAATGACCGATGAAACTTAATGGAAAATATAGACATAAATGCCTTCTTTAGCAATTTCAACTTAACTCACAACCTGCAGTCACTCTTCATCCAAACAAAGTTTTAAGATTTGATTAAATTGATAAGGAACACAGAGGACATCTAGAATAAGTAATGTTGACACCATATAAAATTGCCCTGCGTGCTAAATGCCAACCACATGACAAACACTTATAAACCTTTGCATGGTACGTATATCTAGCTTACGGTTATTAGTACCTTATCTCTTTAGTGATCAATCACCAGTTTGACAACTCTGATGCAATTCGGGAGTCTCCATGCTTCTACATTGCCTACACAGTAGATTTTGATCTATATCAGACTCATAACTAAAAGAACTTGTCTGTAATGGATTACAAGATTATGCATTTCACAGTACTTAGTTTAAGGTATTTACAGATATTTGCACACCATCAAGATAACCCGAGTTTCATATTCTGCTGATCTACTGCTACTCTGAGGTCTGACCTGCCAAAAGGGTTCTCTTGCAACATTTTCTGCAACAAAACATCTTTACAGATCAATATAGTTTGATTCTCATTTAACATAAGCTGCTCATTGAGTCAAATACAGAAACTTATAGAATCTACAGCATTGCAAAAGACTTGGTGCATGCATGACCTTTGCTAAAGAAAGTTCCTTTCTGAGTTCCAAAATGTGTGAATTAACTATCGATCACTAGTTTTGTACATGTTATAATCAAACTGCTTTCAACTTGCCTGTAACTTGAACAAATAGAACCAGAAATGTAAAGTCATCGCTTGAGCTGGATTGAGGGTTGACGAAGAAGAGATGACATGATGACTGAATGTTGAGGAAGTCTGCCCAAACTGTGCTTCTTCTTCAGCTTATTGTTCTATAGTTATTGACATCATTATCAGTCCTTTTGAGGAATTCAGGAGCTATAAATGACTGCCTGCACCCTGGTCATGTCATTACATGGTAAGTAAGAAGAAATAAGAATGACACAAAAAGCTCGGAAATATAAACTTGGCATGAATGAAATGAACCTTTTTTTTGTGAATTTTACAAATAGAAAGAAAATGTGGAAGAAAATTTCAGGGTACCTGCTGCGTCCACATGCATTCTAATGCTAATGAAGAGGTTGCATTTGAATCTGTAACTCTTGCCACATCTCCATATAAGAAAACTCTCTCCATGCTTCATATTAGACTTGAGATAGTTGAGGCATCATCTTAAACTGTAATTCTTGGCAAATCTCCAAAGACCTGCAGCTAATACCCCAAAAGTGATTCACTAATTATCGCAGAACAGTTAGAAGTAAAATCATAATGATTTGTAAGAAAGAGCAAATAGTTACCTGCTTTCTGTGGAAGAGCAATCCAACCCCTTCGCAGAATATAATTACAGCAATCTTTAAGCTTTGCAGTTTCAGGTGACATGGTGATCTCCTCATCACTCTGTAAGTATCTGTATCTCTGTTTCAACAGGTGACACGGTGATCTCCTCATCTCTCTGTGAGTCTATCAGTATTTCTGTTTCAACCCTGCTGAGAAACAAAACCAGGAGACTCTGTCAATTTATAAATTGTCTCAACTTGTATTAGAACATGGTGAATATTTCTACAACAGAGCAAATTGTCATGCAACAGAGGAAGCAGGATTTGTATAGAAAATTACAGGACAACTATTTCCTTTGTCATACAAGAATAATGGTGGCTTCAATTTTGAAAGTAGTAAGGGATATATCATGCATGCTTAAGCAGCGGTGCGATTATTTGAAGATGCCAAAAGAGAAAATAAACAAAGAATTACTAAGCCAGAGCAAATTACCTCTCAGTACTATTTGGTGTTTCTGGATCCTCGAGCGCTCTATAAATGTTGACGTCACAGTTCTCGGGCCAGACAGGTGTTATAACACTCCGACGACATCCACTGATGCGAATTTTTCTGACCGGTGTGTTTTGTAGGAAAAGTGGCAGGTTCATCAGTTTAGGGCAGTCGTCAATTATGAACTTGACAAGGCATGGCATAATTGAAATTTGCGCACCACAGCTTTCTGTCCGCCCTCCAACTCCTTCCCACTGTTCCCACTCACCCATGTAGCCGAAACTGAGTTTTTTCAATTTTGGGAATAGAACAGAGGATGAGGATGTTTGAGTGCCCGTTATTCCCAAGAATTCATCTCCAACCGTCTTCACTTTCTCCATTCCTTCTACAGATAGTTTTTCAAGGAAGGGCAATTTCCCAAGAGGAGGCAAAAATTCACATCCATCCCAAATTCTAAGATAAAGGGTTCTCAAATTCTGTAAGGATATCATCCAACTGGGCTCCGTGGTGCCACCATACCCACGAATCACTAAAGTTTGCAGATCTTGATGCGGCCGTAACGCCTCCAGGACTTGTACATGGCTCTGCTTGTCCCAAGTTGGAAACTGTAGCCCCAAACTACAAAGCTTTTTATTATTCCACAAGCGAGCCTTCTGCGCCTCACTCGTAGCACCCTTCAAATTCCCCATGATGTTAATGAAGCTGGTCCAAGCTTCCCAGATCTCCTAATTTCAAGCCTTCACTGGGGCCACTATCATGATTAACAGGACACGTGTTTAGCGTTTGCAGACTTGTTAATCTCCCGATACCTCTCGGCAAATACTTCAGCACCTCACAAGCCTTGGTATGAAGATGTCTTAGATTAATCAAGTTCCCCATGTTTTCAGGCAGTTTTTTAAGCCTGTAGCACCTAGTAAGAAACAAGGTTTGCAAATTGTATAAATTGCCCAAACTGTCTGCTAGTTTCTGCAAGCCATAATTTTGAGACAAGTCAAGATACCTTAAGTGTATCAATTCACCAATCTCTTCTGGAAGTTCTTCAATGCCGTTGTCGCTCAAATTTAATGTCCTCAGACATTTCAGTTGTGAAATTGCTTTTATATCTATGCTGCTCATTCTTGAATCAAAAGTTGCTAGAGTACGCAACTTTTTGCAATTCACTGGGGGAATAAAATCCAGAAGTGGAGAACTATAGGGTGCATACATTAAGCTCAAATGACGGACCTCCTCACTTATTACCATCATTCTTGTGTTTGCTTCTTTAGCCTCCATTGTAAAGCATTCATTCTTATTGAGGAACTGCATAAAGTCATGCACAATATCATGCATTTTGCAGAATATAGTAATGCTACTATCCCAATAATCAACTTCTTCCTCAACATCCTGGAAAAATGATTGCATCACTAAGGTATCAAAAACATATTCACCCATTTCTTCCTTTTCTTTATATTCCTTCCCACTAAGATAATCTTGTGACGTCCACAACTCAATCAAATTGTGTTTGTTAAACCGATAATCTTTTGGAAATGTAGCACAGTATAAAAGACATCGTTTAACTATAGGGGCCAACTCATAAAAACTTAGTAGAAGTGGTCGAAAAACTTCTTGCTTGACCGCTCTTAGATCCCATATCTTACTATCCAAAACATTTTGCCACTCTCCTATTGTTTTTTTCCTGTGCATGAGTTTACCTAAACATTTGATAGCAAGTGGCAAGCCGTCACACTTTTCTACAATTTTCTCACCTATAACTCCAAATCCATTAGCCTTATCTCCTTCCCTATTCAAAAATGCAATGCTGCTGAACAGTTCAAAACAGGTTTTATCACTCAACTTCTCTATTTGGATCATGTGAGCGTCTGCTTTCATCATTTCAGCAACCCCCTTCTTTCGCGTGGTCACCAATATTCTGCTACCTTTTGCACAATTACTTTGCATCATCACTGATAACTGTAAATTGTCCCACTTTGTTTCTTCTTCAGTCCACACATCATCTAAGACAATGAGGAACTTCTTCTCCTCAAGAGATTCAGACATACGCTGCAAGACCTCTTGCAACACGGTTGAATTTGGGGCTTCATTACCAGTACCACTAATAATGGCTTTGGCAATCTTCACCTCATCAAAAGGATCTGAGACACAAACCCATATTCTCTTTTCAAAATAGGTTTTTACATTCTCATTGTTGCAGGCTAATTGGGCAAGAGTTGTTTTCCCCATCCCTCCCATACCCACAATAGGTATGACAAGGACCCTTTCACCTTCTTCACTACTATCACTCAATAACTTGTTTAATAAATCAACTCTTGCTACTTCTCTGCCGAATATTTTAGAAATATCAACAAATGATGAAGTTTCCAGCCGTTGATTAACTTGTTCAACAATGCTAATTGAGGATTCATGGAACTCAAAATCTCTCTTCTGAGCAGCAATCGAACTTAACTTTTCATTCAACTCTTTTATCTCAGTTGCTATTTTATAAAGAAGACTTGCCTTATTGACTAGGCCAAAACAAAAGCAATTCGAGGGAATGGCAAAACATACCTTCTTGAAGGTTTTCTTTTTCTCAGTAGGAACTCCCTTTGCCTTTTGTTTCGGAATTTCAGTGTTCCACTCATCTAGCACGTCGACCATCTCGTAAGAGACATCATTCAGCTGATCCAACCAGATCTTCACGCTGGCCTTCTCCACTTGCTGCTTCTCAGCATCCTCCAGCACAGCTTGAATTGCTTTGAGATTGCTGCTGAATTTTTTGACCTCTGTCTTAGCATTAGAGACCAGTGTCACAGCTTCTTTTGTCTGGTCAAAAGCAACTGTAACCAACTGTTCCAGAAGCAGGTTGATGAGTGCCTTGACCATTTTTGGAAAATGAAACACAAACGCAAGAGCTGGAGAAATATATGTGGACTATGAATGCAGAATGGCTGTGAACCTATTATGGTTCTTCTACTGTTGATATCTGAAAGTCCAGCGGTAGCTGGACCCTAGCTAACGTTGATCCGGTGGGCGGATCGGTACTTGTGTTGTTCTCGAAGCTCCCGTTACCTGTCAAGTGAAATACAACAGACGTCAGAGGGAGACCGCGCCGGGTGGTCTTCTGCTCTCCGATGCCTAAGTTAGTCAATGTATTTGTGTTGACAAAGTAACAGTAGATAAGTATTGAATGCCCCCCCAATGAGGAGAGAGGAGAGAACCTTTTATAGGTGAGGAAGAGGTTGATCTTCTCTTTGTTTTCGATGTGGGACTGATATGCTTCAGTTCCCAGTTTCAGAAGCTTCTGATGCCATCTTGGCGTAGCGCGTGGCAGCGCGTCGACGGTGATCTGGAGGTGGTCCGACGCTGAGGCTGTAGCTTGCCTGGCGGTGTGTCTGCGTGTCATTCCTTTAGTTGGAATTAGTACCTTTGGCGGTACAATGAGCGTGGGCCATTATAACTAATTATGTTTGCAAATGTACATGTATGTACATCTACCAAGTTTATATAGTGCATAAATTGTTAAGGCCAAATCCCAGTCAAACTATTCGAGCAAAACAATAAAGACTCCCAAGTTGATATATTATATATGTATCCTAATTTCGATAGTGGATCTACGGCTTTTATATATATAAAGGGATACCATGTCTTGTTTGATGCTCCGCCTGCTGGGAAAAAATTAATAAGAATTTGTTTGCCAGTTGTAGTGATTAATGATTTAACAATTTTCAGATGGCCGGGAATTATATTATACTTTCAAGACGACTTAGATGATTTAGGGTCACTGTTCAGGGACAACTTTTTATAGCTGTTTACAGTGAGATAATTAGGAAGAAGAATTAAGCTAATGAACCATATTTAAGTAATGTAGGTGGTGATCTCTTTTCATTAAAGTAGTGTAGGTAGTCCCAACTTGATGAAGCTCAATTAATAATCCTATATATAATTTAATGCTGATAGTGTAGATCAAGGTATCTTGACTGGGTCCAGAACCCTTCTTCCTCTTTACTTAGTATTCTTCTTTCCCTACTGAATTTGTTTCCTACTGTGAGAAATTGGTGCACCAATAAATAGACTTTTCTATGCATAACACCTCTTCTCTCCATACACCATGACAGATGAATTGCTTTAATTAATTTCCAGTTAGCATGATTAACCATTTTCAAATGACAATTTTTCTGAAGTTTTCCAAACACCTACTATGGCTTGTTAGTTGATAAACAATTGCTTGTATTGATGACTATGCTTCGGAGGCCTAGTGAAAATATTTGAATAAGTCTTACCAAAAAGAAATTCTGAGTTGCAAAGCTAAATAATCTAGTTCAAAACCAAGAAAAGCCAAAAAGGAAATACGTTTAAGTTCAATATGGTAATGTTACATGCAATTCAGGCCCCCCAATCCATGAATCAAGGAAAGTTGGCAACCCCTAGCCCCGGCAATGAATATGAAAAGCCTGGAGATAACTGCAAGTAAATTGGTCATAGTATAGCTCTTTACCTTCCTCCTACTTCCAGACCTGATTTCCAGATCTTCCGCATCAATGAAAATAAGGAAGAAGATCCATCTCATTTTTATGCGACCTATGAAGAATATAAATGCAATTAAAATTGGTTAACATGATATAACCATACATGGATTGAGTTTATTGATCAATAAATGATAGATTAAGTTGATAGTCGCGGACCTCGCTCTTGCTCGAGTCTGAACATTTTATTCTTTATACTTGGCTACCGTCTCACAAAGTTTTTTTTTTTTTTTTGGTAAATGAATGATTATATAGAAGAAACCTGGCTTTAAACAAAACCAGACAAGCAACAAGGAACAGAAGCTAAAACAAGAAACACGCTAACAAAGCAACAACCTCAGCAAAGAGGGAACAGAAAAACAAAGAGAAACTAAGACATACAACCTAACGGCTATACATCCTAGAGGTGACACCATTAAGAAGGGAGTCTCCATTCATGAATAATATAACTGTTAGATGGAGAAGGGGGAATCTTCCAAGACAATAAGCATAACCGCATGGACTCCACAATTGCTTTGAACACAACAGCAGCAGGGAGGCTTTTGTTACGGAACTTGCGGTTATTTCTCTCGCGCCAGATAGCATAAACTGCACCTTGCAAAGCCAACTTTTTGATAGCAACAGATAAAGAGTTACCCTTCCAGTTAGTAGCAGCCCAAGGAATGAAATGCTGCCAAGAGAGGAGAGGATTACTCACATCACATTTAGACAAAATGTGAGTCCAAATGCCAGAGGTACAAACACAATAAAAAAAAAAGATGGTTGTGAGTCTCATCAGCAGCAAAACAAAAAGCACAATCATGGGCAACAAGAGGAGAAAAAATTCTTCCACGATCCATAGTTGATAACCTTCCTCTAATAGCAAGCCATAAGATGAAGCTTCATCTAGGAACAGAACTACCAAACCAGACTAAATGATACCATGGAACAATAGGCCTAGAAAAACGAAAAGCATTCCACGCAGAAGAAGTTGAATAAACCCCATTCGAAGAAAGAGTCCATCGAACAGAATCACTAACCTCAGAATTAGGAATGATTTGGGTCAATGAAACACAAATCTCTAGTAGCTCGTGAGAGAGAGAAGGCCATCTCCAATTATTATTATAAATAACATCACTGACCATGGCAGAGGTAGAGAGAGCAGAATCAGCAATGATATTAGATGTCGACCATCTAAGAGTAAGAGGACCAAGAGGGTGCCAATTATCAAACCACAAAGAAGTAGTACAACATCACCAATGATATGAGCAAAGAAAGATCGACAAAGATCCCTAATTTTAAGCATTTTTCTCCAATTCCAAGAACACACGATAGGATGAGGAGCATTCCAGAAAGAATTATTCCCTAGTAAATAAACTTTCACCCAATTGGTCCATAAGTTGGAGGAACCTGAAACAATATTCCAAATGTGGCGAATCATCAAAGCTTTGTTCCAACAATGTAAATCTTTAATGCCAAGCCCTCCTTCAGATTTAGGAAGGCAAATATTAGACCAATCAACTTTTGCAGCAGCCTTAACTGAGCAATTACCAGCCCATAAAAAACAACAAAGCCTTTTTTCGATATCCTTGAGAACTTTTTTAGGAAGAATTAAATGAAACGCCCAGTACACTTGGATGTTAGATAAAACAGATTGAATAAGTTGCATTCTTCCAGCGAAAGAGAGCACCTCATTCTCCCAACTTTTGATACGAGTCTCTATTCAATCAATCAAGGGAGAGCAGTCCTGCATTCTCAATTTGGTAGTAATTAGAGGAATACCCAAGTAATGAACAGGGCAAGTCCCCACATGGAAGTTCATAATTCAAAGAATAGATTCATTTGAGTTCACATCCACACTAGAAAGAAAGATTTTACTATTAGAAACACTAGCAGTAAGGCCAGATAACGATTCAAAATTAGAGAGTGCATCATGGAGGGTAAGAACAGAATTTTCATCACCATTACAGAACATGAGCAGATCATCAGCAAAGCATAAATGAGATAAATTCAACTGATCACACCGCCAATGAAACCGGAAACAACGCGAGCAATTTATTCTTCGATGAATACAAAGAGAGAGGACTTCCATAGCAATAACAAAAAGCTAGGGAGACAAGGGGTCGCCTTGTCTTAAACCCCTCTTGCTAGCAAAGAAACCTGCCAATTCACCATTAACAGCCACTGAAAATGTTAGGGAAGAAATGCAGCTCTTGATCCAGCTAATCAAAGTGGGAGGGATATTAAAAGGTTCAAGGGTCGCAAGAATGAAATCCCATTCAACCGTGTCATAGGCTTTCATAATGTCAACCATAAGAGTACATCTAGGATGACTAGTAGCTTTGTGGTAATCGATCACGAAGGAGTTCCTGAGCAAGAAGGATATTGTCTCCAATTTTGCGCCCAGGAATGAAGGCAGATTGGGAAGGCTCAACAATAAGATGAAGAACGCCCTTTAGCCTGTTTGCCAACAACTTGGCAATAATTTTATATAAAGTGTTACAACAGGATATAGGTCTGAAATCACTCATAGTAATGGGGTTAGCAACTTTAGGAACAAGAGTAATGATGGTGAAATTTAACTCCTGTAAGAGGAGACCTGAGGAGAAAAATTCCTTAACAGCAGCAACAACATCTTCACCAATAATCGACCAAGCTTTTTGAAAGAAGCAACAGTTAAAACCATCTAGGCCCGGAGCCTTATTAGGATTCATAGAGAAACAGACAGCCCTTAATATCATCATACGTGAACTCGTGGCATAGAGAATTTGCAAGATCAGGACTAATAGGACTAAACCCCAATAAATGCAAATTATCCAAAGAGAACCTTGAACGATGAAAACTTTGACCAAGGAGATTCTGAAAGAAGTTTATAGCTTCATCTTTGATCTCAATATCCGAAGAAGCAACACACCCATCACTGCGATTAATAGAAACAATCTGATTCCTGTTTCTATGCTTTGTCAAGGTCTTGAAGAAAAAGGCAGAGTTTTTGTCCCCATGCTTGAGCCATTGCACTCTAGACTTTTGTTTCAACAACTTTTCTTCAGTAGCAAGAGCACTAGATTTAGAGAGAGTTTTCTCTTGGATTCGCAAAAAGCCATCAAAAGGATCAGTATCAAGCAAACGCTGGCAGTTATCTAATGCTGCTTTGCAATTAGAAACTAAGGATGAAACATTGCCAATAGAGTTGCGGTTGAGGAGCTTGAATTGGTCCTTTACAAGTTCAAGCTTCCAACAGACTTGGAATTGTTTGGATCCCCGAACATTGGTAGCCCACACACCGGAGACAATAGGAAGGAAATCTTCCCTATCAGCTAAGAAGTTGAAGAACTTAAAGGGAGCTCTGCGGGTTCTGATCAGTAAACCAAATTTAACCACCAAAATAGCATGGTCAGAAATACCAGGGGGCAAGAACACAGTACTACAATTGGGAAAAGAGTTCATCCAATACTGATTAACCAAGGCACGGTCCAACTTTCTGGAAATAAAATTCCCATCATCCTGCTTATTACTCCAAGAATAGTAAATACCAGAGTAGTTAAGATTATCAAGCTCAGAATTATGAAGATAAGAGTTGAACTCATTCATAGCATTACTAAAATGATTATTGCCACCAACAGTTTCCTCACATCTTCTAGTAATATTAAAGTCACCAATAACTAACCAAGGAGAACTAGTACAGACACCTGCAAAGTTTTCCATGCTATGCCAAAGCTCTCTCCTAGTTGAGTCATCATTTGAACCATAGACGAAAGAGGCAAAGACATCGACCTGAAGGTCTAAAAGTCTAAGCTTGCAGTGAACAACTTGACTAGAAGCATCCAATTTGTCAAGAGAAATTTTGGTGGAGTTCCAAAAAATCCAAATTCTTCCATTAGGATGACTGCAAAAGTTATTAATAAAGCTCCAATTAGGAAAGATAGACCTTGATAAGGAATCAGCATTTACCTCCCTTACACGCGTTTCCACTAGACAGAAAAGATCAAGGTGATGCATAGAAACAAGATTCAACACTTCCAGATGCTTTGAAGGGTCATTGAGACCACGAAAATTCCAACAACCAAAATTAATCATTGGGAAATAGAAGCAGTGGGAGAAGCCTGGGCATTAACAATCTTGCCCCCAGAAGAGTTTTTACCTCTTTTCTTTTTTTTCCTAGAGCTTGACCAATCAGCCAAAGGTAAAACATCAATATTTTTTCCCAACACGAGCAGCAAGGCGAGACACATCAGGAGTTGCAGTATTAGGTGGAGCAGGCACAATATCCTCATCCACTTCCGCTAAGGCAGAGTGATAGGAGCATTTTAATGCGATGTTTTAATAGTTATTTCCTCATATTTTACTTAGTTATTTCCTTAAATAAATAAATTTTAATTTAGTTTTTATTTTCTAGGTACATTGAAATAAATGGAGCAGAAATGAGCTGACATGAAGAAATTGAGTTTTCCTTGTCCGACTAGGAATCCCAGTCATCCTGATGAGGCTAGGAAACCTGAAGGCATTAGGAGACCACATGGCTTGAAGATGACGTGGGAGATATTATGGGAGATTAAATCTGATTTTTGCCTGGGAAATGATGGAGATAATGTGAAAATCAAGGAGATTACATTGAGAAAATCTTGGGAGAGTTTCATGGGATCGTGCAACAAGAAAAGGCTCAAAATAAGTCCAGATTCGTTCCTTAATTCCATCAAGATATGTTGGCTGAAATTAGAGAATAAAATCTTCAATTTTAATGTGAAAATCAAGAGAAAATCAAGGGGAGGATATTAAGGATAATGCCATGGAGAGATTTAAGGGAGAAAAGGTCCAAAACAAGTCTAGATTCATTCCTATTTTCACTCAAGATTATTTTGGCCTAAAATTAAGAGAAAAATCAGATAAAATCTTGGGAAATCAGCAATAATATATTTGGAAAGATTATGGAATTATTTTGGAGCTTTTTGATTGGTTGAGTGACATGGCAGAGCTGATGTGGCATTAATTCATTGGTTAGAGCTGTGTGGTGCAACCAGAAAATTCCTTAGAAATTAAATTCATGAAGTCTTGCCTTCCCCTATATATAGCCTCTTCTCTAGACATTTTGGACACACCACAACACATCACCACAACAAAACACACTTTCATTCAGAAAATAAACATTAGAAAAATTCTCTCCATTCTCTAGTCTTCAGAAGCTCTGCGTCTCAAGCAAGAAGGAGAAGAAGTCATGCAATACATCAAGATCCTAACCGCCATCCACCCTTGTGTCATCCCTAGAAGATTGCTTGCTTTCAAGGATATTCGAGTTCTTCGTCTCAAGGCCATGTCATTCATCTTTCACAGTGTATTTCATACTTTCTTTTGTTTTCCTTTGTTTGATTCGTAGAGTTATGAATTCTAGTTAACATGACTTTTAGGGCAAAGTTTAAGCCCGTTTATATGTTTTGAAATAAAATTGTGATTTCTATATGTTGATTTATATGTTGCTTATGTGAGATTGCTTGATTGATTTTGGATTACAGAAAACTTTTATATGTTTATGTTCTTTAGGATATATGCATGTAATTGGAGCTAGATTTAAGTAGTGAAGGCTTTGGACAAAAGTCGAAATCAATTAAGGAGGATTGCAAATAGGTTAACTTATTCATAACTAGGTTGTGCACTTTGGTTGACATCCTTTCTTTGTTCTTCATGCGTTGAATGTGTTCTTGATTAGCTAGCTTTCTAGACTATGATTGCATGTTCAATAGGATTGATTTAGGTGCTTTCACTTAGATTAATTATTCAAGGACAGTAAAAAAATGGGAAATCGTTTGCTTTCTAACGTTTCACATGGTCAACTTCTTTCTCATAACATAGAAAATCAACTATAGGAATTGTGATTGGATTTCCTGTATATGGATATGGTTTTGATCTTTCTTCCTTGCGTTCCACCCGTGTATATATGTTTTTACATTTTCTTTATTTTATTTTTGATTTAATAATCCTAAAACCCCCTTTTGTGTTCACTTGTATATATTTCTATTCTTTGTTTTATTTTTGTAAATAATACTTTATACTTATTTAATTCTTTAGTTGTTTTTGCAATTACAGGTGTACCCTCAATCCCCGGTTAGAACGATCCCTATTTACCATATACTAACGATGACATTTTCAAGGTTAAATTGCGTGCTTACTTTTAGTGTATCACAGAGAAGGCATTACTAGATATGAGTGGAGCATCATGCTGCCCAACACAATCAAGAGTGGGGCGAGAGCTTGGAACGGTACAAATACCAGAAACAACATGATCCTCCACAATTACAGGAGCTGTGGAGATTGTTGCATCTAACAGGGGATTACAGGGAGTTGCACCAGAAGAGGGAATAGAGGGTGTTGCATCAGAACTTACAAAGTTGGTTAAATCTCGAACCAATGTATTTAATTCATTCAACAACTACAAACAAATCTGCTAATTTTGCAGGGACTCATATCCTTCTATCAAATACTTCTTATGCATGGCCCTCACTTCTTATGCATACACTTCTCCATTTCAAATTTAAACCTCTGTGCGAAGTGGAACAAAACACCACTGTATAAGCTTCTTCGTTTGGCTTTAAAGCTTGGTCCCATTCATAACAACATGCCAAGGAAAATATGGAAATTACACTACAGCTACCAGTAGTTTCCACAAGAGCATTCGCCGTTCCTAAAATGATGAAACCTCTTGGCATCTCTCACAACTATTTCTCTCCTAAGATTCTTAAAAACTCTGATTATGACTCTAAGTGGAAGCTTCATGATCCCAAATGCAACTGCAAGCTTCTCACTGTGAGTAGACAAGGAATTCTATTCATGCTCAGATTCCATATCATGCAACGCAAACTTTGTGTCAGGAACATATCCTAACTTCCTCATTTTAGGAACAAGTTGCTCTAGATACTTGTACACCTCATGTACCTCAAGGTGCATAGTATCACCAACCAAGAAGACATGGGCCATATTTTCAACATCAATCCAGCTACAACCTGGTTCTTTCTTCACCCCTCGCTCTCTCATTAGTGTTTGCACCTCAGCCACATCATCCCAACGGCCTAAAGCAGCATACAAGTTCGACAAAAGTACATAGGTTCCATCATGCTGGGGGCACCAGCTCAAAGAGTCGTTCTGCAGCTTGGATACCTAAATTCATATTCCCATGAGTCCGGCAACTAGCAAGAATAGCCTCCCATATTGGTGCACCTGGTTCAAATGGCATTGATTTGATCAAGTCCTTGGCCTCTGTCAACTTCCCAGGTCGGCACAACAAATCAATCATACAAGCATAATGATCTTCACCAGGGGCAATACCATAAGAGTCATGCATTAAATGAAAATAATGGCGTCCTTCTTTAACTAAACCAACATGACTCCAAGCTGAGAGAATAGTGAGGAAAGTTATTCTATCTGGCAGTATATCTTCCCCCAACATCTGTTCGAAAAGTCTTATTGCTTGGACACCATATCCATGTTGTGCCAGAGCTGCGATCATAGCATTCCAGGACACGGAATCAATATAAGGCATTGTAAGGAACACACAGTCAGCATCGTCTACAACCCCACATCTCGCATACATTGTGATAAGTGAATTTCCAACTGAAAGGCTTGAATCATGCCCCAAGCATATTAGTTGAGCATGGAGCAGGCATCCGTGCTCCAATGGCCCTAGAGCAGTACAAGACGTAATAGCTCCAGCAAATGCGTAATCACAGGGTTTAAAACCATCTAATCTCATTTGGTTAAATAGCTTCATATAGCTTATTCCCCAAATCCATTTTGAGCTAAACCAGATATTATTACAGTCCACGTTAGACCACTCCTTTCCTGCATTTCCTCAAAAATGGAATTTGCTTCCTGGATACGCCCTGCACTCACATGCCCCGACAATATTGCATTCCAAGAAACAAGATCTCTAACGGACATATTATTAAAAATATATCGTGCTTCATCAATTTTACCACACCTAAAGTATAGTGTGACCAATGCATTATTCACAGATAAAGAAAAGTCCACAGTCGACTTCGTTTCAGATCTTAGTATGTAAGCATGCAGCTGCTTCCCATGCTTAAACAAGCCATTGTTAGCACAAGCACTGATAATACTCGTGTACGTAAACTCATCCTGGCGAATCCCCATTATTTGCATTTCCCTAAACAATTTCAATGCTTCATCGCAAAAACTATGATGCACATAACCTGAAATCATCGAATTCCACGCCACTTCCAATTTTTCATCCATCCCATCAAGCAACTGCCTAGCTCCATCAAGATCCTCATTCCTCACATAGCCAGTAATCATCGTTGTCCACGACAGCTCATCTCTCTTAGTCATTTCATCAAACACCTTCCTCGCTGTAGCCACCACCACCGACGACGACACCAGCAGCGAAGAAGCACACTTAACATACATAGACACCAACGCATTCGACACCGAAGTAGCCAGCAACGCTCCAGACTTAACAATTGCACAATGCTGCTGCTGGCATTGCTTCTCCTCCTCCACTATAAGTGCCAAAGCACTGAGCACACTGGTGAAGGTAAACTCATCGAGGCGAAAACCGCCTCGCCTCATGTCACGAAACAGCTCAACGGCGACATTGCAGTCCCTGTTATGAGAGTAGCCTGCGATCATGGCATTGTAGCTGACAGTGTCTCTCATGCTGAACGGAGTTTCACTGAACACTCTCAGGCTAGTGTGGTGTCCCCGACGCCGGAATAAGCCGAAACCAGAGTTGTTCTGGCAACGATGTCCGGGTTGGGAATTTGGTCGAACAGGTGGAGTGCGTAACGAAGATTTGAAGATTTGCAGTAGACGTCGATCAAACGGTTGAGGATATGACCACGTGGGTGGAAGCTGGAAGCGATCATGTGGGCGTGGATGGTTCGGGCTAGAGAGTAGGAGGTGGGGCGTTGGGGGCAGCATAGCTGCAGCTGGGCCGCGTAACTGTTAGCCGCCACCGTAAGAGGGTGAATCAATTGGTGGCTAGTTTTTTTTTTTTTTTGATAGGGATTTTGGTGGCTAGTTTACTTTCTCACAGTTTTCAGCGCCTATTCCTGCGACCGGGTTCAATCCAAAGCTCTAGAGTCGCATGTGCAGTTTTTATTTTTAATTTTAATTTTTTTTCCATTATTAATGAATTTATATTTCTGATAAACAAAGAATATGAATTATCATTGATATTAAAAACCCTGTCTGATCATAGCAAGTAAAAAAGAGTACCTTCCTCCATACATCAATCATTTCTATTATTGGTTTTAGTTTCAGTTTGTTGTCCTGTCATATAAAAATAATAATAATAATAATTTCTATTATCTATTACCACCAGCGTATGGAAAGACGGTGGTGGAGCTTAGCGGACACAAGGGCATGGCAGATGTAGCTTCGATGCGTATGGAGAAGAAATTTTTGGCACTCCCTACACTGGAGCTACCTGTGGAGCGGAGGAGATAGCCCTTTCTATTCCTCAGGAACATGGTAGATTGGTACGTTATTTATCTTAAGAAAAAAATACTGGGACGCCTTAAAGGTTTCAAGAATAAAATTAAAATGGGAAATGTTGATGCAGTTGTGGTGATGCCTCAGACTAATATTAAGGGTAGCAAGAGGTTTGTGAAAATGCTTAAGGAAAAGGAAACGGTGGTGAAGCCTCTTGTTGTGGAGGTGAAATCTGAATCGTTGGAGCCTATTGCAGGGGATCTTGAGGTGGTGGAGAAACCTAATTCTTCAAAGGAAGAGATGGAAGAGGTTGTTGATGTGAAAGATTCAATGGAGGAAGTGGTGGATGCTTGTGAGCTTCCTTTTTTTTTTTTGCGAGTAAATGAAGATTTCATTAAAATCGCAAGTCAGAACGGCACATACAAATTTCCCAAAAACGAAATCATGCATCATTCACTTAAGACTTGAAGCTCCCAAAAGTAAGAAGCCTAACAAACTACAACGTACATTACCCTACAAAGAGATAATTTTGTATGAAAACTTCCTTTGCCAATGTGCTCAATTGCGGTGCACCAGAAGCTTCCATTATCAAGATATAGAAAGAAACATTATAATCTGCAGACCAAAACCACCAAAAACTATACCTGTAAGTACCCAATAAGGAACTAAACAGGTATAGCTCCCTAAAAAAAAAAGGGAATTATTGGAATTAAACAGCAAAACTATTTAAAAACACTAGTAGCCCAAAATAGCCCCAAAAGCCTAGCTCGAAGCCCAACAAAACTGGCCTGACATGGCCCAACCCTTGTCGCCCTTACCCAGCCGTAGCACAATACCGGAAAAACCATATTTGTGCCACCCGACCACGTTGTACACGACCAGCGCCACTCCGATCGTCTGCCCTGCACTGCCCAGACCACGCCATCTCGACCCAAGCTGCACCAATTTACGTCAACCCACGCCGCCACCACAACCCGAGGCATCTCGATCTCGCCCCACCACGAATCCGATCTTCCACGACCCTCGCGCAGTCACCAATCTCATCCCACCATGATCTTGCTTCACCATAAATAGGCATCCCATGCACATAACCACTGCGCTCAGGAACATAGCATCGGAGACCACTGCTAAGACCACCATGCCAAGACTAGGAGCACAGAACCTTCTGGAGAAACCATCCGAGCAATAGCATCAACACACCCAGTTAGGCAGCCAACCGTAAAACATCAGCTAGGCTGAGGCCAACTTTCGGGTGCCGCCGGACGAGATCGATTTTTAAGAGAACGGGAAAGCCAACTTTAGGGTTTCTTAGAGAGACAGTTAGAAATTGAAAAATATAATTTGTGATATAATGTGTTGGTTGTGAGCTTCCTGGTTCACTTGAGTTGATTTCTAATCCGGTTGAGGAAGTGACTACCTCAATTGTGGATTACTCAATTTGGGTATACTTATTTTGTGCGCTTTATATGATGACTTTTTATGACAGCCCTTACGAGCAAATCATTATGCATTTCAGCAAGCAGTAAAATAAAAAATTAGAATGCCTCGTCTTCTAATTTTTTTAATAATTTTTTTTTTGGAAATACTGAAACTGAAAAGACGAGGCATTCTTCATATTTGCCGCCATTTCTCAAAAGGGTTTATTCACAAGCCCACGCCCACCCGCATTTCAGTCACACAGCTACCTCAATGACCTCCACCGATCCTCACCACATAGTCAACGACGATGAAGACGACGATTTCGATTAGGAAGCTGCTGCCAGAGCCGTCGACGTCGTCACCCACACCACCGCAAATACCTCCACTTCCCATTTTGCCCCTCCTCCCCCAATTCAGAAATCACCGTTTCCTCCAACCTTCAACAACAAGCCCAGTACTTCACGGCAGACCACTCTCGATAGGTTCATTGGGAAGCCCGCCCCAAATCCTCAGCCAGAAATTCGAGAGTGCGGCGATGAGAGAGTGCCCCGTGTTCAAATTGATGCCGAAAAAGCCAACACTTGGATGTACCCAGGTTCAAATTCACTTTCTCTGCCTAGTTTTTGTTTCATCAATATGCGAAAGTTTGTAAATTTCGGGGTTTTAAGGAACTGGGTAGGCTTGTTCTTATTAGGTTTAGTTCTGGTTGAACCAAATTTTAGTGTGTGGATGTTTCAAATAGATTGAGATTTTGGTTGAATTTCTCTAGAATTTGGTGGTGTTATGAACTATACAGATTGAGCTATTAGTATTGATTTCCTGAATTTTGGCTGGTCTGATCATGCAGTTAATTTTCCTGTGCGTGACTATCAATTTGCTATCACCAAGACGACACTTTTTTCGAATACGCTGGTGGCGTTGCCAACCGGACTCGGGAAGACGCTTATCGCTGCAGTTGTTATGTATAACACTATAACTACTTCAGATGGTTCCCTGATGGTGAGTTTACTCGCACACTGCTTCTTAATCAACTGGTTATTTGGCTACTATTCTCGTGCTCTTATTTGTTTATGGAGTTATGGTATGTAATGTGATGCGGTTAGATGTAGCATTTGTGTGAACCTCAACAGCATTGGATGATTGATTATTTGGCGGTTAGTCTTTAAGGTAGTGGAACACACGTGATGGATAGGTGTCTAGCAAAAGGGCAAAGACATTGCTGAGACCTACTAGAAATGAATAAGGAGCACGAATTGAAGCTAGCATTTTGTGAGTGCTTATTAGCTGGAGTTGTATGTTTTATTAAGCTACTTGTAGCTTGAGGATGACTATATATAGATGTTGATGAGGAGTTAGAACCATCAACAAGAGGCCTGTGAAACCTAGTAGTGCAGCCCATGTTTCTGATGACTAAAGAACCTCCGAGGATCTTTGATTATCAAGCATTGCATGGCTTATGCCTTAATATAGTTACTGAAAGTAGCAGTTTGTTTGTGAAAAGCCATGAAGGCTATAAACAGTATCATTACACAAATGTAAGTAAACATTGGCATATGGATGAAAAGAGCCAGATGTGACCAGAACAACAAAATCTTGAAAATTTGCCATATCTAAGAGTTTTGTGCTTTAACTTAGTCTCCTTAAGTTTTGATAAGGTATGCGGTGTTTTGATGAGTTCTAGATTTGCTGTACCAAAGGCCTTGGAGTTGATTCAGTCCTGATTCTTCCATCTTGTTTCCCTAATTCTCTATTTCTTTAGATTTTATTTTTCCTTGTATTTAGAAATGCTAAACCTTGTTTGAAAGGACTTGGTAGCAGCTATAATTTATCTTGTGCAGACTTCAGAGATCAACATACAGTTTTCATAAGCTTCTTGAGGGTCTGATTACATAAAAAAGTCTTTCTCTTTCTACATGTCATTGCTTGGAAAGATGTATATCTTAATGCTTAGTGTTAATTCTCTTAATGTATAATTCTTGCTTCTTCCAAATATTTATGCTACCATGAATGGTTTAGCTTCCGGAAATTAACCTTGAATGTTGTCGGCATCTATTTTTCTTCCTTTGAAAAAGGAAAGTGCATATGGGATTCCACAAATTGTGATGTTTGGTATGCGAGAGATGAACTCGTCAGGAAGGCTTCCGAAGCTCTCATAACCATGGATGAGAACATCTGCAGTGGTGCATTTTGCAGGAGGAAATCTGGAAGTTGGTTTAGTTTAGGACACCCCACAATATGTGAGGAAGAAAAACGTGGCAATACTGAAATTGATTTCATTTGGGAAACAGAAGAATCTTCTGCCTCTCCTCCTAATTCCCACTTATCTAAACTCGGCAAGTTGCCAAAAAAGAGTGTTTCCAAACTTGGGAAGGATAATGATGTTTCTTCTTCTACCCCGAAAAATTCAGCTCCAATCTCTTCCAGATCATGCATGGACATTAGCTTTACTACTTTAAAGGATGGCAGTTTCTCGAGAGGAAGCAAAACAGAGGAGCTGCTTTGACAAAGATGAGAGAAAGTCAATCTGGTTAAATACGACGTCTTCATCCAATTGGGCGATGCGGACGCTTTATACCAAGTAATCTTTAAGGACTCCAAATTCTCATGTGGTTGTAAGGCATCAATTAGTATAGCATCTACGTCCTTGTTTCCCGACACATAAAGCTCCAAATGAGAAAGTTCTTTTTTCCTCAGTTCTACTTTCTCGGCCTTACTTGCTGCATCATCCCCAACCCTTACAACATAGATGGCAAGACGGTGAAGCTTATTCATCATTCTCAGATCTCCTAATGTCAATGCTTCGGCATCTTCAGATTCTTCACTACAACAAACAGAAGGGCACTCGTCCAGTGTTCGCAAATTCCTTGTACTCTCAATCCCTTTTGGCATTGAAACACAAAAATCAACGTGAAGATGATTCAAGTTAATCAACTTCCTCATATTGTCAGGCAACTTTTTAAGGTACTCACATGTATCAAGCCTCAAAGTTTCCAAATTGTACAAGTTACACACACTATCGGATAATTCCCTCAGCCTAGTATGAGACAAATCAAGATACCTCAAATGTATCAACTCCCCGATCTCCTATGGCAGTCGTTCGATTTGGTTGTGCCTCAAATTCATTGTCCTTGGACATTTCAACTGTGAAATCAAATTGGAGTCTATGACAGTAATTCTTGAATGAAAAGTTGTTAGGGTATGCAAAATTCTGCAATTCCCAAACGATGATATACAAGATGGAAATAGACCATCATGTGTTGACATTAAGGTCAAATGGCGAGCCTTATTACCTGGTCGTTTCAGTATTTCAGCATTCGATGGCTCTATTCCATTGGTATCCATAGCCTCCATGGTAAAACACTCATTTTAGGTCAAGCACAATACAAAATCATACACAGAATCATGCATTTTGCAACCTGTGATCTCCTTGGTAAGTGCATTTTGCTGGAAATCTTGGAAGAAACATCGCATTACTAATTTAGTAAAAACTTCTCTACTTTTTGTTGCCTCTTCTTTGTTTTCTCCAACGCTAAGATAGCTTGTGACATCCAATGCTGGATAAGGATTTCTTGTTGAACTCAAAATCTTTGGGATAAGTAGCACAGTACAGAAGACAACTCTTAATCTCCGAAGACAAATCATAATAACTAAGTAGTAATGGTCGAAAAACTTCTTCATGAACCACTTTTACCTTCCATGTCTCACTATTTAGAACTTCTTCCCATTCTCTAATTGTTTGCTTATGCAACAACAGACTACATAAAGTCTTCAGAACGAGAGGCAAATCGTCACATTTTCTAACAATTTTCTCAGCAATATCTCCAAACCCCTTGTTGGTCTTGTTCCCTATCCAGAAATGCAACATTATAGAATAGTTCCAAAGAATCTAAATGACTCAACTTCTCCAAAGTGATCATGTCCCTGGTTGCTCTCATCATTCGAGCAACCTCCTGCGTTCGAGTGGTCACAAGAATTCTACTGCCTTCAGAACAGGTTTGCATTAGTACCGGTAACCTTAAACTCTCCCACTTTGTTTGGTCTTCCCTCCACACATAATCTAGCACGAGGAGAAACTTGTTGCCCTTGATTCTTTCTTGGATGCTTTCTAACAATTTTTGCACCACATTTGAACTATCTTGAGATTTTATTCCACTGACAAGTTCAAGGATATCTTTTGCAATCTTGATGACATCAAAAGGGTCTGAGGCACAAAACCAAGCTTTGATATCAAAATGGGCTTGAACTTGTGCATCCTTAAAGACTAATTGAGTAAAAGTTGTCTTTCCCAATCCTCCCATCCCTACAATGAGGATGACAAGTCCAGACCTCCTCTCCCTTAACAACTCACTCACCAACCTCTCCTTTTCAGCTTGTCGCCCAAATACGGTCAATATATCGATGGAAGATGAAGTTATAGGTCGTGGATTATGTTGTTCAACATTGACTGCAGCAGCAGGCATGTGGATTGAAAGCTATACTTGTTTTTGTCAATGTAAAACTGAGTTAACTCAAGTTTCAGCAGGCATTAACAGGTCCCATCTAGCAGCCTGCCAGAGTTAGATTTTCCAAGTTTCCAAAACTTGGAGGGATGGGACCTGTTAAATGGTTGTGATCCAAGCACAATTCAACCAATTTGGATAGGTTTCCAATTTCAGGAGGAATGACACCAGAAAGCTGATTTCCAAAGAGATACAAATTTGTCATGTTGGTAAAATTACCCAAGAAGGCTGGAATAGACCCTTCTAGATTGTTGGTATTCAGAGCAAGCTCATAAAGAGATTTGAGCTGGCTCATTTCTTCAGGAATCGAGCCATTTAACTGGTTTCCGTTTACGTGGAGGACTTGAAGATATGTTAGGAGACCAATTTCTGGTGGGATGATCCCAGTCAATTGATTATAAGATACATCAAGGTAGATGAGTTTGGAGAGGGAACTAATCTGAGGTGGGATGGTGTCTACAAGTTCATTGTCACTGAGGTCAACATATTCAAGATCAGGGAATGACTCGAATGAGAGAGCTCATGTAGCGTACCTTTTATACCAGATTTGGTGAGGTTTATCCGGTTGACACTTCCGGCAGCATTGCATGAAATACCGGTCCAAACATTGCATGCAGTTGATGAATTGGTGGCGTTTCCGGGGAGGGAAGTCCACGAGGTCAGATTGTTATTCCAGGTTTGATTCAGAAAGCTGGCTTTCCATTTGAGAAGTGCCTCTGCTTGTGTAGAATCAGCAGAAGCAAGTTTTGGTGATGAAACCAACTGAAGGACGAACAAGATAATGCAAGCTAGAGAGCTGACATAATCCAAGTAAGTAGAAGGTTTCATGGCTTTTGACTCAAAAAGTTTACACACAAAAGTTTTGAGTCTGCATAAAGGATTATGATCAAGGGTTTCGTGTATAATGCCTTTCTAATTCATGAGAGTTCAGAACTGAAACGTCTCTGCCTCTAATTAATGTTTATTGACATTATGAACATTATGAATGTAAAAGTCTGTATAGTGGGAATTTGGAATCTTTAGTCAAAGTCTTTGCCTATTTCTGATGACTTTTGAATGTAAACAATTATATCCTTTTCTCATAATTATATCAAGGCTCAATTTTTCCAGTTTTTAATGCTATGCTGAGTTCATTGAACGTATTTTTTAAGTTCAGTTTTGGCGGTTCTGCACTTGTTGGAGAAATTCTACAAGAAAATGAGAAATTGTCATTTCTGGCCTTGATGCAAATACTGATGTATAGTGTGGTTGAATTTGTAATTTTACGAAGGTAAGGTGGACTGGGCTGGAGAAAGTTCAGCATTCCAATTCCCTTCTCTCCAATTCCAATATACAGTATCATCAGAATCCACACTTGGCTTTCCCGAATTTGGAGAATCAACTCACCAATCTGTCATGATACTCAGAGCGCCAGAATTTGTGAAGGTCGGAATGAAAGACCCAACCTTTACAACCAGAACCGGTAAGCTTTCTCCTTATACCCAAATTCAGATTCAATCATAGTTTTTCATATAAATTTGCTACTTTCTAGAAGCAATTGTTGGTAGAACTTATAAAGATTGAGTCTTGGCAAGTTCTTACTTTCACTTTATGCTTTGTAATTGGAATTGTGATAGCACTACTGACCAGAATTGCATCTTTATATACTTGTTGAAGAGGTTTATGATAAATATACAACAAAATGCAAGTGGGTATTGAATACAAAGTTGAATTTTATACAATGTAGATTTAAGTTATATAATTACTCATAAATTTGAGCTATGGAGGATTGGAATTGTTATATCTGGGGAACTTCATACATGTTTAGGCCTAAACTGTGGGTTTTCGTGTAAGCATGCGATTGCTAGTGTTAAAATAGAGACAACTTCATCCAGAACTTTACCCGTGGGAGGTTCAAGGCGATCGTCCCACATAGCCTCCCACATTTTGGCTTCCCTGGTTGCAGGTGATAAGGGTAATCGAACTAGATTGCTAGGGTACTTCCCTTTAATCACTTCAAGTGCCAACACACCGAAGCTATACACGTCACATTTCTCCGTCACTTTCATTGTGTAAGCCAGCTCTGCCAGAAAAGCGTAAACTTAAGAGCATTTTTACTGAGAATTAGGAGAATATTTCATCAGAGAGCATTGGTCACAGACTCACAGGTATTCTAATTTAAAAGTGTAATTGAGATGATAGCCTAACAACATAAGATGTCGGCCTGAGTAGTAAGAAATCAGTACTGTTGCATACATTACCTGGTGCTATGTATCCAACTGTGCCTGCAACGGCAGTCCAATTAGATGAGTCATGCTCTAGAAGCTTGGCAGTGCCAAAGTCTGAGATGTGAGCCTCATAGTCGGCGTCTGGCAAAATGTTCTTGCTGGATATGTCTCGATGAACGATTGGCGGGGACACATCATTGTGCATGTAGGATAAGCCATGGGCTACACCTTTAATGATAGTCACCCTTTTACTCCAATCCAATTTCTTAGCTTCTTCTTCATTGCACAAGATTGAAAACAAGCTACCTGTTTCAAGGTACTCATAAACCAATAGAGAGTTCCGGGTATGTGAACAGAAACCATAGAGCCTCACAATGTTTCGATGCCGTATCTCCGTCAAGGCCCTTACCTCGCCTAAGAACTCTTTTTGAAGGCTGCCTTCCCCATCACATGCGCTGTGGAGTTTCTTTACAGCTACCACTTCTTCTGATGGAAGCTTTGCTTTGTAAACGCTTCCAAACCCTCCTTTCCCGATACAATAAGCAGCATCAAAATTCTCAGTTGCTTTTACAATTTCTTCATACAATAATCTGCCATCAAAAAGTGATACAGAACGCAATTCAAACTGTTGTAGGTACATGTCTTTTTGCCTTGTTTTTTAACATGTCTTTTTCCTTAGTAACATGAACCAAGCAAATATAACTGCACCCAGGACAGGCAGGATGATTAAGCACACAACTTTTACACCAGTTTTCGAACTGTGCTTCATATCTTCCGGATTAATAATGCAGGGCAGAAAACCTGTAACATTTCCACACGACCCCTTGTTTCCCTTCAATGCTTCAATGGGAGCCTCATGAAATGCCTTATTGTTTGGGATGGGACCCCAGAATTGATTGTATGATATGTCGATGTGATCCAAGCCACGAAGTTCATCAAAACTCTTTGGAATAACTCCAGAGAGATAATTGTGGGAAAGATTTAGTGTCACCAAACTTTTCAAATTACTAAGCTCTGTTGGTATCTCTCGATCAAGACCATTGTGACTCAAATCTAGCAC
>LYNE01004124.1:17690-28252 GCA_001662545.1 Rosa x damascena
ATCAGATCTGATACAAACAGAAGAAACAAATCTAAGTGAGTGTGAACGGAGTAGAGGCTTCACTCACCTTGAAAGCCATTGTGAATACCGAGAAGGAAGAGAAGAGACATGAGCATAGAAAGCAGAACCAGGTCTAAGACTCCTACCACCAAACCTTTCCATCTCTTCTTTCCTGCGTACGCCATCTCTCTCTCTCTCTCGCCGCCGTCGCCTCCTAATCCGATATCATACCACCGTAAATTTCCCCATCCACGGCGACGATTCCAACTGCAATCCACCACAATTTCAGCTTCTCCTTCGTCTCTAGCTTCTTTATCTTCTTCCGGTTCTCAAATGCGGCGAACCACTCTTGGCAGTGGAATCAAAAACCGACACGCCGTAAAAGGTGTGGTTCTTCTCCAGCATGTATCATTCAGATTCTTCCAGTGTGATTATGCAGCTCTCTCTTTCGCTTTGTCTATGTGAGAGTCTGTGTCACTGCGATTCAAATCAGCATCGATGCCTTGACGTTGATAACGTCATTAGGGACGGTGGTGGGGAGAGAGGGATGATCGGAGGGCTGAGAGAGGAGGAGGGTGTAGGAAGAAGAAGAGAGAGGAGGGATTATAGAGAAGGGTTGTGCGAAGGAGAAGAGAGATGGGTTTGCGGTGAAAACCCTATTCTACCCTTCATTATATGGATAATGACATACCCACTGACGGGGTTATTGACGTCGCGTATAAAAAGTTGGTCGGGTTTATCAGTTCATGTACCAAAGTTCATAATTTGTAACTTCGTGTACGAAAATTAATAGTGGGCCAAACTTCGTGCACTGTTCCTAAAATTTTCCTTTTTTTTTTTTATCTAATTGCGTGTACTAATTAATTGCAAGTCGATCTGTGCTAGACAAATGGAAGTAGCAAAGCGGACACGTACCAGTAACATATTCACCATAAAGATTCGTTACTTCTCTTACATGCTGGCCTTTAGCTAGCTGAAAAGTCTTGGGAGAACACTGTAATTGTGCTACGTGCTCGTTACTGAACTGCGAAAACCTTGCAACAAATGCAACCTCAGAAAAAGAACCGCTGGACTGCTGAATTGTGTTGTGTCGGCAAGCCACGTACGTTCGTCTTGTGTATCTCATACTTGCACTATGAAACCAAACCCATGATGGGGTGCCAAAATACGAACCAGTGAGCTCTGCTGCCTCGAGTGAGTCTAAAGTAGTATATAAGTCACTCCATGCATGCAACTTCCACACTCAGAAACCAACGTACACATTAATTCTACATATTCAACTTCAAACAAATAAGCTAGCTTATTTTCCTTGTAACCAGAATGGTTGCAACATCTGCTATGCAATCAATCCTTGGAAGCTCTGTAGCTTATGGAAGAGCTGCAGGCAAGAACAAATCTGTGAACTTGAAGATACTGTTCCGGCTAGTTATGTAGTGTCGAGCTATCTCAGGGTTCGCTCCATGGCAGAGGTAATTACTGTAAATATTTGCTTCTATGTATAATGTCCATTTGATAGTATGAGAACATAATCTGTAGAATATGCAACCATAGTTCGTAAATGGCCCTAATTATGCGTAATGACGGTCAAAAGAAGCAACCAACAACTGTAACAAAAGCCTAAAAGAATCCACAGCCAGCTGCATCTCCTTCACCTTCACCTCCTCCCCCTTCTTCCAAGTTTACAGACGCGTTTGCATTCAGCGGACCAGCATCAGAGAGAATTAACGGCAGGCTTGCAATGGTGGGCTTCGTTGCAGCTATGGCAAATGAGTCCCAAGCGTAAGGCAAATGAGTCCCACACACACGGATTCAATAATGCCGATACTCCCCCCACTTTAGCCACCCGGTGCGGAACGAGTATGAGGTTTTATGACAAAATGCCTTGGCATTAGTGTGTGTGGTACCATTCCTTATAACCTAAGGATGACTCTTCACCTTTCTGATGTGGGATTCCAAATAGCTCTAATCTAAGCCACAATTTTCCAACAATCTCACGGTCCCGGAGTCCAATTGTTCATCGGCACCAGTGTTTTGCTATCAGTGGCATCCTTGGTTCCTCTGTTGAAAGGGGTGAGCGTGGAGTCTAAATCAGTTGGGATCATGACATCAGATGCGGAGCTCTGGAATGGAAGGCTAGCCATGCATTCCAACGCTTTGACCTTCACCGAATATGTGACCGGTGGAACCCTAGTATAGATTAATTATTAGTCTGATACTCATTACAATTAACTCACAGGGCCGGTGTCTTATCAAAAAGAAATTCATAGGGCCGGTGTTTGGTAGCTTATACTGTATAAGGGCCTGTAAATTCATATGCAATTACACATGTAATATATAAGAGCTTTTCCGTTCAAAAAAAAAAAAATATATATATATATATATATATTTTATAAGAGCTTCACGTCTTCATTCACATGTCATGCTCAGTCTTTTTTAAATTTCAATGCAGTCACTTATTTGTAATCTTTACTTCTTTAGAATCAAAGCATGTGCCTTAACACAGACTTTCCATATTCATTTTACAAGGGCTTGGGTCAAACTGATCCACCATTTGGATTGGTAGCTAGAGACAACCAATAATCACATGACATGTGTAAGTTTAAGACAATTGCTAACATTAAAGAGGACAAAATAAATTGAAGAGAAGCAAACGCAGCGATATCTATAAAGCTCACATTACCAATTTTTTTTTTTGATGAAACAGGATGAGGGGAAGATCCTAGCATGCCAGAATATATTAAAGAAGAGAAAAAGAGTACAGGGAGGGGACATATCAAGCCAAGAACTCCCTAAAAAAGATACAAACTATCGAAAACGAAATTTCAGAAAACCCAAACGATCCTCATTATAAAGCGAAGTAATAAAAGGGAGAGCTATATTCCACCACACAAAACCATTATTCAACGTACCATAGTTAGCCCACATAACTTAAAACCAAACGCATAAAGAATCCATAACTGAAAATTAGGACTAAACTCACAGACTAAATGTGTGCTGCTATATAATTCACAGTATCTATGAGAAGAAATTGTAGAATATAGGAGTGATTTGGGAAGGCTCTCTCTAACTATGCAATTGTGCGTCGATCAAATGGCAAACTATCCAACAAACTTCATTAAACCCACAAGAATTTGGTTTTGACAGAAATGGCCAAAACACCCGAACATAATGACATAGTAAATACCTTACCTGATTGGGCATCCTTGCAATTTTATGTTCCTACGTAGGGTTGCCACTTGGTTTGGTAATTATCGAACTAACTGATATTTTATGTTTGGTAAACCGACTTCTTGGTAATAGAAACTGATAAACGGAAATCGAATATTACTGAAAAAATTGGTTTGGTTTTGGTAAATACCGAATCTACCGATTATCTAAATATGAGCTATATATCCTCTAGTTTTCAATACACATACATGTATATTAAGAAATGTAAACATAATTACTTTTATAATAGTATTAACATTATTACTAATACTAGATTAATAGTATATGTATTTTAAGCCAACTGGTAAAAGATTGCTAAATGACTAGTTTTATTGAAAATAACTAGAACTTGATGTCATATGTAAATAAAGAGAGCTATAATTAGATTAGCAAATGAATACAAAGTTTTCAACAACTTAACAAACTAAATAATCTAGTATTGTTCATTTTAATTTATATTACAAAGAAAAATATGTTGTAAAGTTGATAATACCGAAAATCAAAATATATATCAAATTTGGTCGATATGATTGAAGTTGGTAAGACTTATAACCAATTCGAACCGATCGAGTGACAACCTTATTCTTACACGATGTGATTGTACATTTCTCTGTAAATCAACCAAAGGATTGACATTAACAAGGAAACAAGGAAACTCTGCGTACTTCTTTATTTTTGAGCGAAAAACGACAAAATTTTCAATGATTACTAATTACGCTAGGCCATGCTAATGTCCGATCGTTCTAATTTTATTGGATGTCGGGAGAAACAAACAACTCTATGCTAACAAATGCAAGCAGCTAGGACGACAAGTAGCCAATTTACCATGAAGATCATTCGTCTTTTAAATATTGGCACCTAGCTAGCTACCCTTTGGGAGAATACCTTAATTCCTTAAATGTGCTACGTGCTTGTAACTAAACTGTGAAAATCTTGAACCAAATGCGACCACAGAATTCTGTACTGCTTCTTTGCCTTGGTAGGACCAAAACCACGTACGTCTTGTAATTCCATATAACTACGCGTCATATGACTCGTCACCATGAACATCAAACCCACGATGGGGTGCCAAAATGTGAACCATTGAGCTCTGCTGCCTAAAGTAGTATATAAGTCACTTCAAGGCATGCAACTTCCACACTCAGAAACCAAGATTAATTCTACATCTTCAACAAACTTCAATCAAAGCCTGCAAAATTAGCTTGAATCTACAATGCATTGCTTGCGAAGCAGCAGGCAAGAACAGATCTCTGAACCTACAGAGTACTGTTCCTGCTAGTTATGCAGTTTCAAGCTATCTCCGCGCGCGTGCGCTCTATGGCCGAGGTAATTACGATAATCATTCTCTTCTATGTATTATGTTTATTTGATAGTATGTCAACATAAACTCTAGGATATGCATATGTAGTGCACAAACGGTCCTAATTAACCATGTGTCTAATTAATGTTTCAGGATGGTCAAAAGAAGCAACCAACAACTGTAACAAAAGCCTCAAAGAATCCACAGCCAGCTGCAGCTCCTTCACCTTCACCTCCTCCCCCTTCTCCTAAGTTTTCGGAAGTTTTTGCATTCAGTGGACGGTGGACCAGCTCCAGAGAGAATCAACGGCAGGCTGGCAATGGTGGGCTTCGTTGCCGCTCTGGCAGTACGTTGAACTATCCAAGGGGCAAGATGTGTTTGCTCAGATATCCAATGGCCCCGGAGTCCCATTGTTCATCGGCACAAGTGTTTTGCTATCAGTGGCATCCTTGGTTCCTCTATTGAAAGGAGTGACCGTGGAGTCCAAATCCGACGGGATCATGACCTCAGAGGCAGAGCTCATAAATGGAAGGTTGGCCGTGTTGGGTCTTGTAGCTTTGGCCTTCACCGAATATGTGACTGGTCGAACCCTAGTGTAGATCAGTCTAACAGTCATTACAATTAACTCACAGGGCAGGGCTTGCTAGATCGTATAAGCACACCCTATAGATTCATATATAAGCATTTAATATACAAGAGCTTCACGCCTAGGATCAACTCGATCATCCTAGGTCTTTTTTTAATTTCTCTTTGTAATCTTTAGAATCAAAGAATGCATGTATCCTGATGGAACTTGTGGTTTCTTTGGGTTTAATATACCCTCTTCAATGAACATCAAGTTTCATATATATTGATCTAATCCTTTCTTTTTTTGTCAATTGATTGAAACTCTATGGGTTTAATTCACGTTTTACGCTTAATTTTCCGACAAAGATGTTCCATTTTCATTTCAGAAGTGGATGTGTACGTGGTATATATCGTCCGGAAGAGACTGTATATAGAGTGCGTCTACTGATTTGAAATAGAGGGTTGAGAGAAGAGGAATGAGGAAAGATGAAAAGTGAGTGAACATGAGTATTCCCGTTAAGATATTTACTAGTAACTCGAATGTGAATACAAATACATATGTAATTTTTCCAATATTAAATAATGGACAATTTGTTAGTAAAAAAGTTTGTATTCTAGCAAAAAAAAAAAAAAAAAAAAAAAAAAAAAAAACACAAATATAGGATGCTTTTTGGAAAATTGTAAAAGAAGTGGGGCTAATTTTGATATAAAAAGTTGGATCCTATGAAGCAGTACCATATCCCCCCACCCAGAATAAAAATGGAGTCATCATTCCAAATTTTCTCATAGATCAGTTTTAGATAGTTTAGCTTGAATAATAAGCAGTTATAGTTTTGCTAAAACATCAAAAAAAACCCTAAGCGCCGTTCCTTGCGTCGCCACTAAGGCCTTCCTCCGATGACCTGGCCACCATGTTACAAGGCAACATCCTAGTTTGGAATTGCAGAGGCATTGTTAACCTCGAAACTCAACGTGCATTGAATGATTTCGTCTAGGCCAAGCGGCCATATCTCATCTTTTTGGCGGAAACCCTAGCAACACCACAACTGATAAACTGTCTGACATCCCGCCTTGGTTTCGTGGATAATATTTGTGTCCCAAAGGAGCAAGAGTCACAGGGTTTGGCGCTGTTGTGGAGTTCAGAACTTCAAGTGGATCTTCGCACTAAATCTCCACATCATATCGATGCCGAGGTACGTGAGGTAGGAACAAATGAGGTGTGGCGTTTTACTGGGATTTATGGTTTCGCTGGTCATGAAGATCGACATAAAACCTGGTCCTTAATTGAAGCCGTAGCAGCAGAAGTGTGCTCGTTACCTTGGTTGATGGCAGGTGATTTTAACGAACTTATGGTCGCGGCTGATAAATCTGGTAGCCCTCCTAGGACACTTGCAGCAATGTCACAGTTCCAGAATACTATGGCAGCAGTGGGACTTGTCGATATGGGTTTCTATGGTGGTAGGTTTACTTGGTTTAACAAGTTTACCAAAGAACGGTTGGATAGTAGTTTCCAGTCAGTTTCTTGGCGTAGTCTCTTCCCATTGAGTCGGACCATCACTTTGCCTCCTTCTGACTCTGATCACAATTCTTTACTGATTGAAGTAAGGACTGAGCATAATCCTGGTCGACGGCGGAGCCGGCGTTTCCGCTTTGAGGAAATCTGGTATGGTAATGAGTAGTGTACGGAGATCATCAAAAAGCATTGGTCTGCTCCATTAACGGGTAACATGCTACAGCAGTTGGGGTCCAAGATACATTCTACGGGTCATGCAGCTTATGCAGTGGCATTGTACTGAGTTTCAAAGACAAAAGAATGAGCTTCGGGAAATTCAAGAAAAGCTGCATGATATAATGAAACAAACCTATTCTCCTTGGCAGTATGAGGAACAACGTAGGTTACATGTCAAGCAGAGTCAACTTTTATCGCAGCAAGAAAAATACTGGAGGCAAAGATCGAGGGCATTGTGGTTAAAAGATGGGGATCGTAACTCTGCTTACTTTCACCGTAAATCTTCTAATCGAAAGAGCAGAAATACAATTCGAGGCCTCAAGAATGATGCGGGGGAATGGACTGATGACCCGAAGGAAGTCCAACGTCTCTTGTTGGATTTATACAATATGACTTTCACAACTGAAGGTGTAGATGATATTGCCTTATTTGAAGTCTTTCGTGCCACCCCAATGAAGGTTACCTCATATATGAATGATGAGTTGGATTTACCATACTCGGATGATGAGATAAGGGCAGCCTTGTTCCAAATGCATCCTTCTAAGAGTCCAGGACCAGATGGTATGTCTCCTTTTTTCTTCCAAAAATACTGGCATATTGTTGGTTTAGATGTCTATACTGCTATTCGTAATTTCTTGGAAAAGGGTGAGATTTGGAAAGAGTCCAACTTTACTTTTATCTGTCTTATTCCAAAGATTAAAAGTCCTATTGTTGCCTCGCACTTTCGACCCATAGCATTATGTAATGTCATCTACAGAATTAGTTCCAAAGTCTTTGCTAACCGTTTGAAAAAATGGATCCCGGATATTATCTCTCCACTTCAGAGTGCCTATGTACCTGGCAGATTAATTTCCGACAATACTCTAGTTGCTACTGAAGCTGCACACTTCATGCATAAACTCAAGACACAGGAGGAAGGTTTTTTCTCTCTGAAGCTCGACATCAGTAAAGCTTATGATCGTTTGGAATGGCCTTTTCTACAGGCCATATTAGTGAAGCTTGGTTTCTCATCCAAATGGATTACTATGGTAATGAATTGTGTTACTTCTATGAGTTACGTTATTCTTGTACAAGGTGAACCTTCTAAGCATATTTATCCTACTAGAGGTATCAGGCAGGGGGACCCCCTGTCACCATACTTATTCATATTATGTACTGAGGGTCTATCTGCTTTAATAACACAAGCTGTTGATTCTGGAGCTATCCAAGGACTGAAAATGTGCCCACAAGCTCCTACTTTGCATCATTTATTTTTCGCAGATGATAGCATCTTATTTGGTGCAGCTACAATGGCAGAATGTCTTACCTACAGAAGCATCTTGAACACATATGAAAAAGCATATGGTCAGAAAGTCAACTTTCAAAAAAGTAGTGTGGTTTTTTCTCGGAATGTACATGTTGACACTCAAACTGCTCTTGCTGCCATTTTGGAAGTTAAATGTGTGGAGGAGCATGATAGATACTTGGGTCTCCCAATGCGTGTAGAAAAGTCCAAAACCCAAATTTTTCAGTACATCAAGGAAAAATTGTCCAAAAAACTGGAGAGCTGGAAGGCTAAAATTCTTAGTTGTGCAGGTAAAGAAAGTTTAATAAAGGTTGTTGCTCAAACCATGCCGCTTTATGCTATGAATTGCTATTTGTTGTTTAAGACTTTATGTGATGATGTCCATAAGCTTTGCGCTTCTTTCTTTTGGGGTGACACAAATGACAAAAAGAAAATCCACTGGAGGAGTTGGGAATGGCTCTGTCTCACAAAGCATGAAGGAGGCATGAGTTTCAAAAATTTATATGCTTATAACCTTGCTATGTTGGCAAAGCAAGGTTGGAGATTGGTCACAAATCCTGATTCACTCATTGCAAGATTGTATAAAGCAAGATACTTTCCAAATTGTGACTTTTGGCAAGCGGAGTTGGGTGATGCACCCTCCTTCTCTTGGAGGAGTATCCTTGCAGGACGACATGTGTTAAGGGCTGGAACTAAGTGGAGAATTGGCGATGGTACGAAGATGAATATTTGGCGGGATAATTGGGTTCCAGAATGTTCACAGTTTCTTATACAGAGACCTGCTCTATCTCCAGTTGAATATGTGGCCAACCTTATTAACTTGCAGACTAGACAGTGGATACCCGGACTGGTCCATGCGGTCTTCCATCCTACTGTGGCATCTAAGGTTCTCAGCATTCCTCTTAGTCAACAAACAAAGCCTGACAAGTTGTACTGGAGCTTGGAAAGGAGAGGTTGGTTCACAGTCAAAACTACTTACTGGGTGGCTAGAGCACAGGTTCTTGACCATGTTCTTGTGTCTTCTTCTAATGGTGATCCTTTTAAGGAGTTGTGGAGGAAACTTTGGAAGGCCAATGTTCCTAGTAAGGTGCATATATGTGTATGGAGAGCTTGTTGCAATTTGTTACCTACAAGAGAAAGGCTAATGAGTAAGGGCTATGTGGGAGACCTCACTTGTTTGTTATGCAACCATCAGTTGGAAGACACTGCTCATATCTTTTGTAAGTGCACTACAGCCTCTACTCTTTTATCTCAATCTCCATTCCATCTCCAAAGTTCTTTGCTTCCTCAAATGAATTTCAAAGAATGGATGCTGGAACAAGCTTTGAATCTTAGAATGGAGGTTTTTGAAAAGCTCTTGATGCTTATATGGGGATTGTGGACGAATCGGAACACCAAACTGTGGGAGGATACTGCCAGAAGTCCTCCAGACTTGTTTTTTGGTTGCATGACTTGGCTAGAGGAATTCCAGAAGTCACGAGCTAGTGAGAAAACGCCAAGGCCAACTAATCTTTATGCATGGCAGTCTCCAGCAGCAGATACGTTAAAGCTTAACATTGATGGGGCATATGTACCTCACCTCACTAAGGGTGGAATAGGAGGCATTCTTCGTAACTCTAGAGGAAATATTGTTGATGCATTTAAGCGAGTAGTCCATTTTGTGAGCTCAGCTTTCCATGTCGAGCTCCTTGCTATACAGGCCGGACTAGAGTTGCTTAGAAGACATAATTACCGGTCTGTGGTTATTGAAACTGATTGTCAAATAGCAGTCCAAGACATTGGCAGTGCTTCTCCAGTTCTCACTCAATATGGGACTCTAATTGATGACATCCAGACTACCTTCAAGAACGTACCTGTAGCAGGTACGTTTATGCTTCGCTCCTCGCACTTGTAATCGAGCAGCCCACAGACTAGCTGGTATTGCTTTTGAATCTAATTTGTGTAACAAGTGGGTGAACTCCACTCCGGAGTGTATCCAAGACATTGTACAAAAGGAGAACACTCCTACTTAATTAATAAAGCTGAGTTCTATTTGCCTTCAAAAAAAAAATTTCTCATAGATCTCACAAAAAATTTATTCTCTTAGAGCAAGTGCAGCGGTTGCTCTTTGACCGGGCACCAGTAGAGAGACATGATGTGGTGACTGGACATTTCCATTTCCACTCCTCCACCGGGCCTAATTTACCCAGCCAAAACTTGGCTTTTGATGACCCAGGGGAAGAAAAAGGGCAAAGCCCTGACTAATTTCTTGACTGGTCGAAGGAGAGGCCCAGCTGCCACGTCGGAAGTGGAGAGAAGCCTGGCTGACGTCAGGGAGCAGAGATAGATGTCAAAAATTTCTTTTGCTATTTATAGAAAATTTCTTTTGTGTTTTAGAGAAACTGAATTTGGGAGGAATTTGCTGTGTATTCTCATTGATAATAGGGGCCTCTTTATATAGAGGATTACAATGCATAGAATCTCAATCATACAAG
>LYNE01004125.1:0-17313 GCA_001662545.1 Rosa x damascena
AGCGCCAACGCAGCGTCATTGGAATGGTATCAAGAACATTTTCCGATACCTAAAACGAACCATTGACTTGGGACTGTTCTTTCCCTACAGAGAGACAAGAGGGACCGCATTTGGAACTGCAATCCCTAAAGGAAATGTTGATGGCGAAAGCGCCACTCACTACACTGAAACACCAAATGACGTTTTGGTTGGTTTTGCTGATACTGGGTTCCTCTCTGACCCACATAAAGGTCGTTCCCAAAATGGGTATGTATTCACCATTGGGAACACGGCGATATCTTGGAGATCAACCAAGCAAACCCTTGTGGCTACCTCCTCGAACCACTCAGAGATCATCGCTCTACATGAGGCGGTCCGTGAGTGTGTATGGTTAAGAACTATTATCACACATATTCGAGGGACTAGTGGTTTGAGTTCTACTACTGAAGAGCCTACTTGCATTTGTGAAGATAATGCAGCTTGCATCGAACAGATGAAGCTAGGACATATCAAGGGTGATAATACAAAACACATATCGCCAAAGTTTTTCTACAATCAGCAACAACAGGCCCTCCTCAAGATTCAAGTGAATCAAGTAAGGTCTGAGGAGAATGTGGCAGATTTGTTCACCAAATCATTGCCTAAGGCCATATTTGAGAAACATGTGAAAAGCATAGGAATGCGAAGACTTTCCAAGCTCCCCTGATTAATGTAAGTATCAGGGGGAGGTGTAGACGTCAGGGGGAGTCTAACACACACATGTCATACTCAAATGTAAAAGGTGCGTTGTGCTCTTTTCCTTCGACCAAGGTGTATTTTTGTCCCACAGGGTTTTTATTGTTACTTGGCAAGGTTTTTAGTGAGGCAACAACTCATGCACCATTTCGTCTTTAACTTGGCACAAGGGGGAGTGTTAAAGGAAATGTACATTATGTGTCTTCGTCAAAGAAACAGACGAAGAGGGAATCAAGCAATTACAAATCACAGCTCAATCAGCATTTAGTATCATCAATGTATATTGATATTTCCATTGTAATCCTATCCCTATATAAAGGGGTTATGAATGAAATGAGTAGACCAATTCCAATTGCCATTTTACTTTAACAGTGAGTAAATTTTGAGGTTCCAATAGAAAAACTCTTCTATCATTTGGAATGCCATCAACTATATTTACTAATTTTTTCAATAAAAATAAAATAATTGATAATCTTTTATGATAGAATCCTGGATTTCTAATTCACAATACCAGATTAATGGAAAATTACATAATAACACATGACCAAATATGTAAACACAGAAAATAGGACTGTAAATAGGCTTGATACAGCTCGTGTTCAACTCGTATTCAGCTCGATTTTAGCTCGTTCAGCTCGTGTTCGTAAGATAAATTAGCCGAGTTTGAGCTCAATAATAAGCTCGACAAAATAACGAGCCGAGTTTGAATAATAATATATTCGACTCGTCTAACTTGTGAGTAGCTCGAGTTTGTTAAAACTCAACGTGTATTAAAACTCGACTCATGAAAATTTATAATATAAATAAAAATATAATTTTCTAATCTTCAATCTTTAATTTCTTTTTATTATCTTCCTTTTCAATTGGAAAAGAATCTGAGCATTTAAGTATAACATATTACAATAAAGTCAAAAGGGATTTGTGTGATGGTTAGTCATCAAATTTGGATTATTATTTTTAAATTTTTTTTTTTTTAATTTAGAGTCAAATGAGCCAAGACAAGCTTGTTCAAACATGAGCTCGTCCAATAAATTGAGCCGAGCGTAGCTCGAGCTTAAGAAAAATATTCAAGCCAAGTCGAGCTTGAGCATGGAAAAAAAATTTCAAGCTTTAGCTTGGCTCGAGCTCGATAAAAAAACAAATGAGCCGAACATGATCACCTTGGTAATCGCTTCGGCTCGGCTCATTTACACCCCTAACAGAAAACTCATTTTCAAAAAGATTTATACAAATAAAGACATGAGTCCATGCCCAAAAATCAAATAATGCAAGTCTGACTCTTAATTTTAATAGAAAATGACCAAATTACTCGGGTTTCATCACAATTTACGACCATTGCCACTGAAGCCCGCTGGGTCCCATACCCCACTCAATTTCTATGTAAAAATTTTTATATATATATATATTAATATTATACTAGAATCAAATTTTGCTATATATTTTTATATTCATTTATCAACTTGACTATTGATGATGGACCATCTTCAGAGTACTTCACATTTTTTTGTTTTTGTTCGACCATCTTCAGAGTACTTCACATTTTTTTGTTTTTGTTTTTGTGTGCGATTGTTTGAGTAGACATGCTCGGTGCTCCCAACCTTTATAATTAATATCATATAATATTTTCCTTTTCCAAATCTTTTTGACATCCAATATATAACCCATTCTATATTAATGATTTCTATTTCTTTCTTATTTACATATTTTCAAGTCCAATATAGAAACGATTAAAAAAATATTCATTACATCAATATCAATAACCGAAAATGTTCACCTGGTTAGTTATTGACCAAGAAAATAATGCTCAACCACCATTGGATGTAAATCCAATGGCAGAGAGAATTATTATTAAGTTGAGGTGTTTTGTGTTCTACCCTTTGATGTAAATCTAAGGGTTATTGAGCATAAATTCTTTGGTCAACAATTGACCAGGTAAACACCACTGAATGTGCGTCTATATATGTGTGTGTGTGTGTGTGTGTACTTTGTCAAGTAATGATTCTTAGCTAATTCTTTTGTGACATTGATATTGATTTTACCAGTTGCGACTGCAAGTGTAGAGAGCATAATTTTTGTTATCAACATTGTGAAGACTCGATTCCAAAATCGAATAGGAGACGAGTATGTGAATGACAGCTTGATTTCATATATTGAGAAATACATTTTTACTAGCATAGATGATAAGACTATCATGCAATGATTTCAATGATATGCTCTGCTATTGTTCAGTGATATGATCTGCAATTTGGTTCAATGATATGATCAGCTACTGTCAATGATATGATCTGCTACTGTTCAAATTGAATTAATTAATTTGTCATTCATGGATTGACAGATCTAATTGCTCCTGATACTGCTACTGTAAATGAAGTTGCTACTGAATCAAGGACACGTTTAGCAATAAAGAAGAAAAAGAAGTTTGACGAAGAGCTCTGAAATAGTAACATAAAGGGATTATTCTCAGAAAAAAAAAAAGTAACATAAAAAAAAAGTTAAAAGAAGTAGTTAAGGGTAAACAAGTAAATTAACTCATGACATGTGGCAAGTGGAGAGCAGATTGTCCTTATTTGTAAGATTTAGTCCTTATAAAGGGATAAGAAGTCAAAAGAAATAGTTAAGGGTAAAAAAGTAAATTAACTCATGACATGTAGCAAGTGGAGAGCAGATTGTTCTTATTTGTAAGATTTAGTCCTTATATGTTTAATTCAATCTTTAAATGATGTATTTGTTAAGTCATCTTTTGTCAATAACTTATATGTAATTTGTTAAAAATTTAAAACCTAGACTCCATCTCAATCCAATATATCCTAGTGATCCCCGAGAAGTATTTTATGCATCGATGGTGTGCCATACACCTGCATTTTAACCGTTGATCGGTGGGCCATGGAGGGACCCGTTGGTTTGTCTGTCACAAAGCCGTGAAGCTACCGTTTGTAGTAAAATTTAAATGCAAAAGGTAGAAAAGGATGAGTTAAGGTGAATTGAGTTTAGGGTTGGGTAATTACAGATCCGATCCGGGTAGCCCTTCTCGGAACCCATCCAAGAGGATGTGGAGGACGATAGTGTTGGAGCGACATAGACTTTGATCGTCCCCCCCTTCCTCTGCGATTTCATTTCAGATCGGCCAGTGGGGCAGATCGTGTAAATTTTTCGATCGAACAAAATGTATGGCTTCAATGCTATGACCTTCAACATTCACAACGGCTACTTGGAGGCCATCATCAGGGGACACCGTGCCGGTTTTCTCACTGCTGCTAATTACAACAATCTCTGCCAGTGTGAGACCCTCGACGACATTAAGATTCACCTCTCTGCCACCGAGTATAGCCCCTACCTCCAAAATGGTACGCTTTGGAACTATACACTATGCCAAAAAAGATATCAGACAACACGCATCAGACGACAGAAGACTGATTTTCTGTCGTCTGATTTTTTCAGACGACATATAAATTAAATGTGTTGTCTGAATACACATAGAAACCATACTTGTTTTATTTTGAATATATAGCCAGATTCAGATGACACTTATATGTTGTCTGAAAAGATGGAAAAAAAACCCTAGCAAAATTCTAGATTTCCCTCCAACAAGTTGAGTCTTTTCCCTCTCAAGAATCCAAACTCTATAGCTGACTAATCAATGGGGTGATATTCAGACAACGCAGTTAAGAAATTGTGTTGTCTGAATAAGGTGAGTCTGACTTTTTTTTGTTTTAGGTCTCTTTTGGCATATCAAAAACCCTTCGTGATTTTTCATTCCCACAAACTCTGTCTAAAACTCTCTCTCCTTTAGCAAAAACCCCTCTTCCTCTCCATCTCTCTCACTTCCTTCCCCAAAACCCCAAAACCTCCCAAAAGACCATTGCAATCACTCTCAATCAAAAACCAACATGCCCCAAACTCGCATCTTCCTCTTCTGGCTCAACCCTGGTTCAGATCCAATCCCCAGAAGGTTTCTTTTCCCAAAGACAATGGTTTTTTTTTATTTGGGCGTTTAGGGTTCTTTTGATTTTGGGGTTTGTCTGGTTTCTTACATTTTTCTCATGATTTTTCTTATTGCAGATTGAAATTGATGAAATCTCTCTCGCAAAGGCTATGCTTCGAGGCTTGGCCGGAGGAAGTGCTGTGATGACCTGGATTTTCGTTATGTAATTTTGGTAATTAATAATGGACTAGTTGTACTGATATTTGGTATTGTGCTTTATTTTTAAGTTGTATGTGAGATGGAATGATTTTCGTACGTATAATTATTCGAATTTCACAGTTTAGGGGGTCGTGTGAAGTTTGACTTTTCTATAAATAGGAGTTTCCATTTTCGGAAACTTACTATTTACATTTCACATTTACCATTTCCGGAAAAATCATAAATGCTCCGTTCTCTCTCCTCGCCCGCGACTGACCCGACCTGAACCCGACGACCCTACCCGGCTTTTCCGACGAAATGCGGCAGTCTCCGGCGATGAAACTTTCCAGATAGGATCGTCTCCTCCGTCTGGTGTCCTCTAGCGCCGATTCTCCTCCAAGGGGGCGCTGCAAGGGGCGCAGTTGAGTGTTTTTGGACCCGATCGGTTCTCTGATCTCCGGCGTCGGCGGGGTTTCAAGTTGAGCTTGGAGAGCTCAGAGCAGCCTCCTTGATCGATCCTTGGTGGTTGTTTGGATCGATTCACGTAAAACTTGGTTCAACTCAGTTTGGATTACTGTTCACGGCTTGTGAGGTAGTTTTCGACCCTTTATGCTTGTTTTCTGACTTCGAGCTAGTTATGAGAATTCACAAGCATGTTTAGATGAAGCTTTTTGATGTTGGGAGTTTTGTGAAATATTGAGTTTTGGCAGGCAGCGGTGCACCACTGTCTGTGGCAGCTTTCTGGTGGCTTTCCGGCCATGTGGAGAACTGTTTTTGGTATTACATATGTTCTAGTCGTTGATACAAGCGTTTTGATATATAATATGCAAATTTTGGAGTTCGTATGAAATTGTTATGATTTTTACAGTTTCATACCGATCGATTTATTCGATCCGTGAGGATTCGAGCGTCCGATCGACTTGTGGTTTGGTCACATCGATCGTGGACGTATTCCGGAGACTTTGGGAGGTCTCGGATGTGGTTTTGCCTGGATTGGCGCTACTTTGGGGATTTTAGTTCAAAACAGGGGTTTCGAACTTAAATCAAATGTGAATCGTCACTAAGTTGGAACCGTATGTGATTAGGTACTTGACGAAGTATTCTGGACGGTTATTTTGTGGATTGGCTGCTTTGTGCTTTATTGAAGACGCAGCGGGAGTTCGAGGTGAGTAATCTCACAAGGTTCAATATGAATGGAATTACCATTATCGTTTTGCCGTTAATTAATTAACTGCAAACTATAGTTGGTATTAGTAGGCATTCATGAGCGAATGACTACGTGTGTGTATATATATATATATATATATATATATATTTTTTACGTGAAATATATATATATCCTTGTGGATGATTTTGATGAATAATAATATGCATGATGGTGTTCATATTATTGTTGAATGTGACTTTTCAGGAAACAATATTGTGGAAAAAGATATTTTCTATTGTTTGAAAAGTATTGAGCTTGATGTTACATTTTTGAGTCAAGCGTGACTCATTTTAGATGTATTGGTCTTTGTACCAAGGGTCACAGATGGTGAGCAGGGATTGGGAAAACCGAAACTAGATGTTTGTAACGTTTTAGGTCGGATGCGACTTACTTACGTTGACTTTAAGACCAGACAGGGTCTAAGAAGTTCTTATGTCACAAATGGTGATAGGTCACAGATGGTGACAGGTTACAGACGGTGACCTTGATGTTTGATTTCATGACCAGACGGGGTTTTAAGATCATGTGTCACAGATGGTGACAGAGCACAGATGGTGACCTTAATGTTGATTTTGAGACCAGACGGGGTCTAAAACCACATGTCACAGCTGGTGACAGGTCGCAGATGGTGACCAAAACAGGAAATAGGTAATCACGTCCGTAGCCGGACGAGTGGTTACGATTTCAATAGAGCTATAGTCTGTCTGCCAATATAGATTATGGGAGTAACGATCGAGGTTGCTGGAGACTCATAAGCATGTAGTTAAAGGAGAATTCCTTGAGTATTCTTCTTTTATTGTCTAGATGAGACTTGAATTGCTTCTTGATGGTTAAGTTAGCAAATAGAACATTATCACAGCGGTGATTTATGTTGTCCTTTCTGTGGGAAGGATATGGAATGTTAGAAGGAATCATGGCTGCATGTTTTCCTTATACTGATTTGTGTGAGTTGTTGATTGATGTTCATGAGTTACTCATACGGGCTTGCAAAAGCTTACCGGGTTTGTTGTGTGGCAACCCGGTGCACCATTCAAACGGTGTAGGGGTTAATCCTGCAGGTCAGGGTAATCGTGGCTGAAGCTGAGGTAGCTTGTTGGCAGCAGAACGGGTAGGAAGCAAATTTTGTTGGCTTTGCCAGTGTATGACTTCCGCTATGTAGTAAGCTCTGAGGAGCATTTACATTTTATTTTGTGATGACAATTTAATTCGTAAGTTTTGTAATATATGACTCTGTGGAGCGGGTCAATATTTGAAATTGTGGGTTCAGGGCATCAATATGTACTTGCTGCAAAGGAAAGATGTCTCTATGTAACTTGTATTGATGGCTGAACGATCTCGCATGTATAATTATGGGATTATATATCAATTTTCATGTGTGTAAAATCAGGGGCGTGACAAGTGCGACCTGGCGTAGACTCGTGGGGCGAAGGGAAGGCAAAGTGGTGAGGACTATTTGGGCGAGGACTACTTATACAGGCTGGGCAAAGAGGCCGATAACAAGAACATCGCCGTAGGATACCGAGGCGTCGTCGTCGATTATCTTTTCGTCGGCAAATCCCTCAATCGAGACTCCGATATCGTCTTTGATTATTGATAGAAGGTCACCAGGTCCTTCCAGTACCTGCAAGGCGATTATTACATTGCGCCTCTCTTCATGGTATGATGGACTTCGATAACCTTCTCGACTTCGAGAACGACGACCCACTCCTCAACCCTCTGCTAAAAATTGGTGGGTCTTCTCTTTTGTTTGATTTCGTATTTAGGTTTTCTTGCTTTCTCACTTTACTTTCTTGAATCATTTAAATGTTTTGTATGAATTTTACTCTCTTAGAACTTAAAATTTCATTCTTTCTTTTTTGTTCTTGACCTTTTCAACTCTTGAGGTCGATTGAACGAGATTACTGTTCAAAATTGTCATAAATTGTTGGACTTTGAGTGAAAAAGTGAGAGCCCAACACTTGAACATGATCTATTTCCATTTAAAATCATAGCAGATCTTGCTTTTGCATATACGTTAATGTGAAATTGACACTACAAGAATGCTAATATGCTAATTGTACAAACTGGCTAAGCATGATTAACGCGATGGGAGGTCTCCAACTTAAACTAACAGAGGCTTAAGACTACACTATCTAATTCTACTAATTGCTCCTATAGTTGACTTTGACTTATCCACTTTTGATGCATTTCTATAGCATAGTCTGAAAGAAAGCTTCATCACTAGCTAGCTTCATTTTCTTCCCCAATTACACACTACATATTTTTTGGTCTATTCATTCCTGCAGCTGCGGTTTGAAGTGGCTCACAAGTTTTGGTGTCCTTAGTAATTTACCCTGGACACCCCAAGATATATATATTTTGTCTAATCTACTGCAACTGCAATTTTTTGTTGTTATAGCTTTTGTCAACTGAGTTCTAATTTTGTTTTCAATTTTATTTTGGAGTGGTCAGTGACATTAGACCAATGGGTAATACTAAACCAAATAGATTATGGATTTCAATTTGATTTGTTTCCAGGTTTTATTGATCTCCAGACTTCAACCCAAAAATTGTTGTAGTATCACAAAAAAAGAGTCCATGTATACTCTAAAGTTTCACACATAATATTAAATATATTCCTCTCACATTTGTGGGAAACTAGGAATTCATCAAAGCTCTTGCCGCGATTATGTCTGGCTTGTTATTACTTTCTTAAGGTTTTTGTTTTGTACATATCCAAAATAGCAATTTTCTTGGTTTGATATTGATGTGTTTGACCCAAGGATTAGGACTCTGGAAATTAAGATTTATCTTCTTGTTACATTTTAAAAGTTTCTATTTATTTCTGTCTGTTGTACTACAGTTGCAGTTTTATCTTGTTGTTACTTTTGTCAGCTGAGTTCTAATTTTCTATTTTTTTTTGCTTTTGTCTTGATTTGTTTCCAGGTTTTGTTAATCTTCAGACTTCAACTCAGAACTTGCTTTAGTATTACACAAAAGTTTCCAGCTATGCTCTAAAATTCCACATATAGTATATTATATGTTCCTCTTTCATTTTTCTTTTTTTTGCATGGTTTAGGGTACCTAAGACCTGTAGTGTCAAAACACCATGGTAATGGACATGTATATCAGGGGCCAGGGGCCGGCCCTGAGCCTAGGTGAAGCAGGCCCAGGCCTAGGGCCTCAAATTTCAGGGGCCTCAAAAAATTTTATTATGTAGGCCTGCAGATAAAAAAAAAAAATCAATCTAAATGAGTTGGAGCTCTGTAGATAAAAAAACATGGAGCTCTGTTTTCAATACTTCCATCAGATTGAGACGCAAAGCAGCAGAGAGGAGATGATCTTCCTCTTTCTCAGTTCAAGTTTTTGAAGCTCTTTCTCAATCCAAGACAAAAGTTCAATTGTGATTGAACATCTCATAATTTCCCAACGGTGGCTAAAGAACAAGATCGAAAATCCAATTGTGATTGAGAAGATCAGATGAAAAAGTAATTTCAAGAGATTGAAGAGTTGATTTTATTTCCCAAAAAGGCAAAAAGGTAAGATCTTTGAAGGTTTTTATTTTATGTTTGGAAGAAATTTTGGTTTTTTCCTTCTCTATTTGTATTTTTGATGCTCTTGTATTCCATTCCTTCCCAATTTAGTCCTCTGTGTTATGCTTAGTTTGAGTCTTTAAATAAAAGTACCCGTGTCTTATTTGAAAAAATTTAAGAACTTCTTGAGTGGCTTAATGTGTAGGTTATAGATTCAAAATGATGTCATCTCTAGTTATGGAACAAATGCAAAGCAATGTGGTTGTCAAAGAGCACTCAGAGGACCTACCTCTTACATCGTCATATGAATCTGCCATGGAAGCACTTTCCTCTCTCATTATAAGTAAAAAACGTGGAGACGGATCGATCATTTGTTGGTGGTAAATATGACAAATTGGAGAGGATGATGATGTATCTCAAGGTATGATGCTGACAAAACGATTAGCACAGCATGCTCTGAGTAGTTAGTTAACAATTTGATTTCCTGTTCTGAGGTTGAAATGCTGGATGATTGTTCTTACAGATACTAGACTTGGAGAAAGACATAGGAGGACTTAGAATTATTCATGTAGCTGGAACCAAGGGACATGTGTTTCTTCTTACCATAAACTATATATGCTTGACAAATCAGTCTTAGACTTTCAGACACTTAGCACTGTTCTTTGAAATATATTATGATATCAAACAGTCATAATGCCATTTACTAAGAAGGTCCTCAAACAAGGACATGTTTCTTACCTGTTAGATCAGATATGAACAGCCAACACACAGAGTCAGCAATACATCTCCATATCTAATGCTATAGTTTGAAAATGTCCTTATTAGATGTGTGCATGTGTTTGTATTTTTAATGCAATTGAATTATGTAATTCTGTACATGTATAGTTGCTTTAAAAAGGTTCAAGGTGTCTGACATGATTAAAATGGAAAATGTTTTTGTAGTTTAGTACCTGCTTCTCTCTCTCTCACACACACATTCTATTTTGGATTTGTGGATTTGCATATAAGGGTTCAACATGCACATTCTATGAAGCTATTTTACGGCAGTGTGGTTTTCGGACAGGACTGTTCACGTCTCCTCACCTGATTGATGTGAGAGAAAGATTTCGTATAAATGGGTTAGTATTTTAACACACGACTCAGCTATATGGATTATCTTTTGCTTGTAAACCACACACACACACACACACAAATCTCAGTCTCTCTCTCTCTCTATTGCTATCTCTTTCTCTCAATAAGAATCAGTGTTCTAAACTAATAGGTGGTAGCAAGCCTCTAGTCCTTAGAGTTTCCCAAATTTGAAGAGTAAGAGCACCTAAATTTTCCATGAGTAAATAGTCTATTTGTTCCTCATTTGTTTTGGCATAACCCCTTGTGGAAAAGAGTCCCATTAATTATTATACTGGAATTCCTTTTTTTATTGAATCTTTGAAATATGTCCATCAAGTACATTAGAATCGAAGAGGAGATAAACTATATGAAATGCAAACAAAAGTTCAAAAGTTCAAAAGCCTGTTTTCTTTCACCTCCTATTTTTGCAGAGACAACTATTAGAAATTATTTCCAGCATGCAAGATTGTTGCATTGCTTTTGGTAGCTGGGTTGTGGTTTTGCGCTTTGTGGTATTTTTGTGTCTTTTCTTGAATATGATATCCTCAGCAAATATCTTTTCTAGCTTCAGTTTTTGTGCACACAGTTAGTTTTGTTAATTGAATGTCTATAGTTATAATGTAAACAAGTATCAATCCTTGTTCTGAGCATGACGCAGCTGCAATGTGATATGTGGTTCTGTACTAAGTTTCGCTCTTGAAATATGTCATCTTTGCTAAATTTCTTTGTTTGTGTTGTCTGTAGACTGCAAGAATTATATAGAACAATGGCAGTCTTCTCTTCAAAACTTTGATTCCTCAATTAGCTAATATCTCTGGCGGATTATCCGCTTCAAGAATAATAGCTGTTACATAATTGGCTAAATTAAATCTTCTGCTACTTAGTCACTCTAGATTAGTACAGTTGCTCCAGATAGTAGTTTTTTTGCCTTATAAGTTTATTGAGTTGATGCTCATTAGGTTTATGTATGAAACAATTATGGATGTATGTGTTGACTGTAATGACAGATTGAATAATATATGTCAATTGTGTAGTTTCCGGATTACATCCTAATAGGAATACAAATGTGACCTCTGAAATACCATGCAACCACTAAATCAAAGCCAAAATGTGTTGTTGGAGCTACGTAAGAACAACAGAATTCAGGAAAAATCTATCGTTATTTTCCCACTCAAACAACATAAAATTGTGGCCTTACAATAAAAACAAAGACAAAAATATATAAACTTTTGTTGACCCAAAACAAAAATAACAACATATAATTGTATCTTTTTTTTTTTTTGAATAGAAGTTGATATCATTAGATCAACAGCCAATAGGCTAGAGTCTACCATAACTTACATAAGCAAAACTCGGCAAGAAAATCTGAACTAAACTATCTAAGCTAGAGCAGATCATTAAAATGTCTGGGACGCTCACATTTAAGCGAGCCTATACAAGAATGAAAAAACCTCACCTCCTACGGAAAAGAAATCATTCAACTAGTTTCCACTTGCCAATCAAGCAATTATGGTACAAGCAAGATACTAGAAACGTCATAGAAGACTCATAGAAGTTAATCCAACCTCACACGGGCTCAATACCCTAATCTCATTAGGGCCCAGATTGCCTTAATTTGAGCCCAAGCCCATAGGCCCAAACCCAAATCAAGTCTTACTTAGTAGGATACCTCTCCTTCCCCATCAGCCCAAATTTGAGCCCAGGCCTAAACCCAAACCCAAGCAAATAGCGAAGAAGAAACACGCTGCTCCTTTTCCTTCACCGTCGTCAAGACCTCTGGCGGCTTCTCGTTCGACCACAGCTCCGGTGGCCGATTGCTGGAAATAGACCACCGCTGCTGAGCTGTCTCCACCGCCGTTAGGTCCGGCAGCCATCCAATCCACCACTGCATCGGAACTGCAAATCAGAACCACTCAGCTGCAATCCGAAACACTTCAATCCCAGACCAAAGCAAAGCAACTCTTAGACTCGGATTCACCAAACTACCAATTTGAAATCTAGAATGATTGACCAACGACCTACAACAGATCGTTCCCCTGTGCTGGCCGGAAGTCAAGCAGTATTCCGACCTACACCCCAAAAGTCTAGATCAGAGCAATCTGATCGAAGCTTCTCAGATCAGAAACGACCAACACGACCACCAACGTAATTGCATAGAGCTTTCCTCCGCAAATCCAGAATCAGGACAGTCTCACCAAGCCGTGGCTGGTGCTGGACGCGATCGGATCTGGCGGCCGCCGCTTTGCACGTCACCCTAGGTTTAGGGTTTCGACATATAATTGTATCTTAAATGAATGTACAATAACAAATAATTGTCTTGTGTTGATAGTTTAAATAACAGTTAACTGTTATTAAAATACAGAACAAACATGATCAGTAAACTGTTATTATAAGTCATTACAAACAACAAATAACTATCGTCTGAATTCATCTAACACATGTCTTGGGTTTAATCAGACAACAGACAACTTGAAAACCTTCTGTCATCTTGAGTTTAATCAGACAACAGATGACTTGAAAAACTTATGTCGTCTGAAAAATCAGACGACAGAGGAAATCTGTCGTCTGATACCCCCAAGAGACGACACCGTACTAGACAACAGAATTTTTTTTCATCAGACGACAGATCAGATCTGTCGTCTGATTGCTTTTCTGGCATAGTGATATCTCTCTTTCTTGTTGTGGATTTGTGTTCTAATTTGTTCATAACTGAGGAAATTGGTGATTCAGTTGTGGATTTTATGCTTTGATTTGATATATTTTTCTGCTGAAATGCTACTTACTGATCTGGATGTTTAGTTTTTGCTAGGTAATGATTTGGCTTCTGAATGGGTTTTGTGATTCATCAAGTAGAATAGATGAGTATTTTAAATGAGTTTTGTGATTCATCATGGATCATTTTTGTTGTTGTGAAGCTATTAACAATGGATTCTATAATTAAATGTCATTATGACTTAGATTTCTGTTTCATATTGTATAATTGAAATAGGCTACTCTAATGAGATTGTAATTTGATATGAAACGTACAGCTTTGATTGCTTTAATTTGGGTCCGAGATTGTATTAAAGAAACTTCAGTCTTTGCAGGTTTGATCCAATAGCTTCTTGATTTTGCTTTATTTCGTTATCTTTGGAGAAAGTAATAAAGATTGTAACTTTGTTTTTATTTCACTTTTCCTCTCTGTTTGATATTCATATTTCTGCTACTTGTATTGTGTTTTTAGAGTAGTTAGTAGCCAGTAACTTAGTGATCAAGAGGCTTTGAAGAAATTGGGAGAAGTATATGAGAAATCACAAGAGGTACATTTTGAATCGTCTGCAATATCCTGCTATATGTTAGCTTTATTTGAATGATTTGTGTACTGTATGTAATCAACTAATCATAAATTGATGTGGAACTGGATCGCTCATCATTACTCAGAATGTAGGAGTATGTATCTGATTTAGACTCCTTGTGCAACTTGTGTGATTCCTTGTAAAAGTCACATGTGAGTGATTGAATATATGTTAATGTTTAAAGTTCAGCGGTAGCTAAACCTTTGTTAACGCTGGTCCGATGAGCTGACCGTTACCTATGATATTCTTAGAGCTTCCGCTACCTGTCAAGTGAAATATAGAGGGCGTTAGAGGGAGACCGCATTGGGCGGTCTTCTCTTCTCCGATGCCTAAGTTAGTCAATGTATTTATGTTGACAAAGTAACAGTAGATAAGTATTAAATGCGTAATTAATGAGGAGAGAAGAGAGGTCATTTTATAGGTGAGGAAGGAGCTGATCTTCTTCATGTTTTCAATGTGGGAGTGATATGCTTCAGTCCCCAGCTTCTGGAGCTTCTGATGTTGTCTTGGCGCGGCCTGTGGCTGCGCGTCAGTGGTGATCTGGGGGCAAGCCGGAGCTCAGGCGGTAGCCTGCTTGGCTGTGTTCCCGTAGGTCACTCTTTTGGCTGGAGTCGGTACCGCTGGTGGTAGCATGAGTGTGGCTCATTATAGCTAATTATGCTTGCAAATTCCCATGTAAGTACAAGTCCCCCAAGTCCCCAGTCAAGGAGGGCAATCTTGGTTGGGGAGTTGCCTAGCGGTTGGAAGGGTTGATTCCGCCAGTCTTGCAAAAACATAATTAGCGTCATTGTGTTGTCAACCATGGACTTACTGAAAAAACGCTTTATACCCTTTTCGGGTGGGCCCCTGCTAGGCCCCCTAGGGAGTCCCCCACTCCCCAGCTAAGATAGACCTCCGTTTGGCCGGTGTATTGTTTGTTGAGGGGAGCTGCGCTGAGCAGAGGGTTTTGGGTAGCGAACCCACTCTTTAATACCTAAGTGGCGGGGGTCAACATGCCTGACCAAGGCCGTCGAAGACTGTTGATGCGCCCTCCATCTGTCCCGGAGGACCATGTTTTGACTGCAACTCCGCGTTGCGATCTTTGTGAAAGTGAGGCGTTGCCTCGGGCATCGTCATTGGCGGGAGTCCCTCCGCTGACTATCAGTGGCTGGCCATGTTGAGAGGACCTTTCTGGAGGCAGCCTAGTGAATGGCGTTGCGGTCTTACGTCCAAGGTGCCGAGGGAGAAGTATCGCTAAAGGCATTGCGCTTAGCGGAGACTAGCTCGCTTGCAAGATGGAAAGAGAGAAGTTCCGCTAGCGGAGTTATGCTTAGCGGAGACTAGCTCGCTTGCAAGATGGAAAGAGAGAAGTTCCGCTAGCAGAGTTACGCTTAGCGGAGACTAGCTCGCTTGCAAGATGGAAATAGAGAAGTTCCGCTAGCGGAGTTGCACTTAGCGGAGACTAGCTCCCTTGCAAGATGGAAAGAGAGAAGTTCCGCTAGCGGAGTTACGCTTAGCAGAGACTAACTCGCTTGCAAGAAGGAAAGAGAGAAGTTCCGCTAGCGGAGTTACGCTTAGCGGAGACTAGCTGGCTTGCAAGATAGAAAGAGAGAAGTTCCGCTAGCGGAGTTGCACTTAGCTGAGACTCTGTCGATTCGTAATCTTCCTCGTTAGTGGTTACTTCGGGTAGACGCTTCATTTGACAATGCCCGACACATGGCTATCATAGATTGGGTTAGAGTGTGCGATACAGTCTTTTCAGCACCTCCGTCTCTTCGCCATTAATGCGAGTAATTATGGATTTTGTGGGGCAAGTGTACGGTTGTGGTGCGATATCATTTTTCGGCGGACGGCCTAGATTAGTTTGATGTTGACATAAAAGAGAGGGAAACCTAGAGGTTTGACATTTCGTACTTTTTACCTAGTGTCGTCGTCTTCAAGCTTCACCCTGCGTTCCTAGAAGAAGATTCCTACGATTCCGTGAAGTTATCGATTTCTGAAGCATGAAGATCTTCTGCAGTGAAGAGAAGCGCCTTCAATTGCACCAAAGTTTTGACCTTTGAGGTTGGTACTCTGAATCTCATCCCTGTTCTATTGGATTTCTGTGTTTGCTTCTGTCGATTTCTGGGCTTTCGATTTTGGGGTGTTATCTGTTCTTCCTCGGTGTGTGCTGAGGGTGTAAAGCGAGTTTTGGGGATGGGTTTTGGTGTTTAATAGAGTTGGGGTCTAGGGACTTGTTAGATGGTCGAATCTGGGTTGAGTATATGGGTGCGCTTTGTTCTTGTTTTGGCATTTTCTGGGTAATTGTTCTTGATGTTCTTGGATGCAACTGATAAAGGGATAGCTTAGATCTTGTGCGAACTGACTGGTTTGGGTTTTAGGGTTGTGGGATGGCTAGCGTCGTAGATATCTCAAGCGGTGAGGATTCCGGGTCTGACGAGTCGCTCAACTTGGTGGATATGGTGTTTATTAATTCGTTGCTTCTGTCTGCCCCTGCAGGAACCTCACCGTCCCAATCGCTAGACATTGTGCCACTACAGACCATACCCTGGGAGGTTGCCATGGGTCGTGCTGGTCGTCCTTCAAGTTCTAGGGCAAGAGAGGAAGTTGCCGCTAGCAAAAGGCAGGAGGAGCGGTTAGCGAGCAATAGCGCCGCTAGCGGTTTCGCTGGCATGGTGAGAGAGGCTGGCGGGGAGGAGGTTGAATCAGCTTGGGTTCTGCCCAACGGCACCGCCGTTGACTAGGCGGGAGGACCGATGTCCGCTGCTGCCGTCAACTGCGTGAAGCGAATCTTTCGTCTCCCCGGCATGGTGAAGTTGCGGCCGCCGAACACCGATGATAGGGTCTCCATCCTGCCAGCGGGACATGCCGCCGTTCACGAGGCTATCTTTCGCCAAGGTGTGACCTTCCCGTTACTTCCCAATCTTCAAATCTTGGTACGCGAGTTTGGTCTTGCCTTTGGGCAGATCTGCCCCAACATGTGGCGGTTGCTATTGGCGTTGAACTCTTTGTGGCGCCTATCGGGGTGTGAAGGGCCGACCGTGGAGGAGGTACTTCACTTCTACGAGCTTACCTATGTGCGGCGGCAAGGGTGTAGCGGGCAGGTGAACCTCTCCGGCAGCCAGGGGGCGCCCAAGTTGATGGAGAATCTGAAAGATTCGATGTCTCCCTGGCAAGCAACCTATTGCGTGGCGGTCTCGGGATGGGAATATGACGCCGGTGAGAATGAAGGGGCCCCGACATATAGGAATAAGTCAGAGTTCCAGCCAATCCGAGGTTGTCGATAGTCCTTTGTGATTGAGGTTTTGGCGGATACTGTCCGTATGATCTGCCTGT
>LYNE01004127.1:6504-19209 GCA_001662545.1 Rosa x damascena
TCTCTGTTCCTGGACACTTCGCATTCTTAACATTGACAAAATGTCAGGTGCAAAATTGTGGCCTTTTTTATTGCGCTACTATTTTGTTTGTATAAATGGAATGAAAATTATTCTAGTTAAAACTGAAGGCCTAGGTGTTGAAATGCAAAGTGATACTAGTGATGCACATAGTGGTAACTTTCGTATATTCGTCTTCTGCCATTCACTCATAACTGAGGATCTGGAGGGCTGGACTCTCTGAAGTAGCATCTACATTGAGTATTGCTTCTATGTCACTTGGGGATAGGTAATTTGGAGAGTTATGAATTTGCCTTGAAAATTGTCAGAATTGGGTTGATTAGTTCACTTTCATCGCGTAATTAAAACCACAGAGTAATCCTTATATTACAGCTGTCAAATATATGGAATTGTCTCAAGGGACATTTCTGTCAAGTTCAGTGCCCTTTGATAATGAACTAGCAAACTCCTCTTGAGGCATGGAGGGCAAGGGTATTTTGAATGACTCCATAGTGTGTGTTTCTGAACTTGGTTCAGTTGGAACATATACTTCGTTTTTTGACAGTGTGCAGTTTTACTAGTAAGGATTTATGTTAATTGAAAACTGATCAGTGGAAAAGTTGGGATTTTGATTGTTAATGTGGTCAAGTATAGAGATGACGGTTCATTGTGGTTTATAACATTATATACTATGGTTTTTTGAGTTGTGTCTATTTGATGTTACGATATGGTGGCAATTTTAATGACACTTTTAGAACTATTGTACGAACCTTATTAGGAAGTTACAGAGACGGGAAAGATAATTGTAGGGTATAATATTGTGGTTTCTTTTATTTCAACATTTCTGAGCCTTTTTTTGTTTTTTTGTTTTCATGATAATTGATGTTACACTAGTGTGGTCTTGTTTGGCTTAACATGTCCGTTGGCATTTGTCTGTTTGTTTTAAGATAGGAAGAACAAGTGTTTAAGCTGTTCAGTCCTTGCTGCCAGTTTTAGTCAATTGAGTATAATAGTGGAGGCAGCTGACAGCCTGACACAATGGACTTTGTTCCCTCCCCCTGTTTGGTTCTTTTGATTGTCTATTTTTCAAAGCTATAACTTATGTTTACCTTATTACTACTGTTTTGGTTCCAGTAATTTGTGATGTTGTAGCTCATAAATCCTGGAATATATGTTTCTCATTCAATACTCTTAAGGCATTTAAAAATAAAAAATTTATTTCATTTTTCTTATAATCTTGCTTCCAATTTCACCCCGTCTTGGTCCTGCTCGTGGCTTTTCTTTGTACATGTTCTATTATTTTTATTCATGCAACTTCCAAAAGCAGTGTCACTCGTTTTGCTGTCAGAAAGTGAACATAAAATGTTGGATCCCATGGATGTTAGAAAGTGAATATAAAATGTTAAGATCCCATGGATATTCAATGCAATTACTGATGTGCTCTGTAATGTTTGTATTAACTTAGAATTATTAGTTTCTTTTGTTGAATGCAATGCGGCATTCTTCCATTTTGGTATGGTCATTGTTACGCACTTACACATAATGGAACAAGTTGAAGTTTTTGCATCCCAGTCACTACCTCACAAGTCTAGGTCAAGAGAGATTACGTAACACTTGTGCTTGTATTGTAAGTTGTTATTGGCCCATTCCATTTTGGTGGTCGGTTTTTAGTGCTATTCTTTGCAGTCCTACGATGCAAGCTTGTTATTATCATGTCTCATTTGTGAAACTGTACCTGATATTGGAACTGATCAGGTTACAAAATGTTCATCCAGACATTGGTGGAAAACGCTCAATTGTGCAAGTTCTGATGCCTTTGAGCCTTCAAGTGCATTGCGGTACACAAATCTTGGTGTTAATTAGAATTCTGAGCCTTTTCATCCAACTCTTGGTGAATGTAAATTTATGCAAAAACTTTGGTGGGTGCAATTGCATTGCCAATTCCTTTACTTAGATAAAAGGGGATATTCTCAAATTGAATAGATCCTGATTCGTTTTACTCGCCAATAGCTAAAATCGAATTTGGTTGTGTGATACTCTGCAAACTCAATTTGGACTTTTGGGGATTACTGGATTAGTGACCCAATTTCCATACCTTTCGACTTATCCCTTTTCGATTCTTCAATAAACGTAAATGTAAACACGGTCAACAAGAAAATTTGTGTACTTTGTGCAAGCTCGGAAAAAAGAAAAGAAAAAAAGAAGCCAAAATTAACAAAGTAAAACCTTAAACTCTTGAGTGGTCAAATACCATTTCCTATAAAAAGTGAACTTTTGTTGCATAAAAAGTTTGAGATTCTCTCTCTCCTCTGGTCACAACATGGGAGGCGGCGGCGATTCGATACAACGACGTCTTCTTATTCAAGACAGTGGTGATGGGACTCTAACGGAGAGATCCGGGATTGGCTTGAAGGGGCTTGGTGATGTTGGGATTCGAGTGGTGTGGTGGTAGGGACAAATGACTGTGGCGGTAGATCGGAGATGGCTCTGAGTTGGGAGTGTTTCGTATGGTGGGTGCTGGCAGTGGCGGAACTAAAAAGTAATATTTGGGGGGGCCGAAAAATTATGAATTATGTTTAACAAAAAAAAAAAAAATCTTATATAAAAGTTAATTTAACGTAAGATATATTTAACGGTTGTAATATATTTTTTTTATTTTTTTCAAAAGCATTTATTAATAGGTTTTTTTTTTTGACAAAAGCATTTATTAATTGGTTAAAGTCAATATTATATCATACAACTAACACAAAAGTGAAAATTATTATTATTTATAGGTGCACACGTTAGCATTTCAGAAGCTTGGGGGGGCCAGGGCCACCTCCGGCCCCTATGAAGTTCCGGCAGTGGGTGTTGGTAGCGACTTATTGGTTGTTCATGACTTGCGGAGCGGTTTTGAAGCTGTGGATGGTTCGCCATGGTTATGGTAGAGGCTAACAAGGTTTCCATATGTTGGTTGCACTTGGGATCACAACTTTTGGATTTAGTCTTACGTTATATTTGGGCTAGGCCTAAAATGATTTATTTTAATTTTCATTTGGTCAAAATGAATGAGAAATTTGCTATCATTTTCTTTTTCAGAAAATGATTATTTACTCAATTTTAGGATTGATTAACCCAACTTACCAAAACACTCTAAGAGATTGTCCACTTACTCAATATTTAATATATATTTTTTTCCTAATACCCAATTAAGTTTTTATTTTATTTTATTTATATTCCTTTTAATTTATTTTTGGGACAATTTTGCTCTCTCCTTCTTTGTCACTTAGAGAGAGAAGTCATCAGAGACCTTGCCGAACTTCGGCAACCGGTGACCAGAATCGGGCAACCGGTCACCGGAATCCCGAATCCGGCTACCAGATTGGTGACGGGATTCCGGCGTCTGATTTTATTGCCCCCTAATAATACCCAATAATCATATTATTGCCCCCCAATACTTATATTATTGCCCCCAATAATCATATTATTACCCTCCAATAATCATATTATTGCCCTCCATTGAATTGCATAAACTCTCAAAACCAAAATGAATACACTACATGCACAATTGATCAATTTATTATTTATATGTTCAATTCTACATGTTCACTTTTTGTTTCCTTCCCCATTCTTGAAGCTCACAGTTCCCAAGAAAAATAATAATTGGGCCACCCAGAAAATGGTCTGGGTACCCACTGGAGTGTGAGACCGGCTCTGGGCACCCACAAGTTAGTAACCTGTTACTTTGGGTTTTGAAGCCGGATCGGTGGTATTAACGAACTGCTCCTCCCCCACTGCCACTCTCCTCCTCCCCCTCACACAAACAACTCGTCTCCTCCTCCACACCCACTACGACGTCGTTTTCCCTCACCGCCTTATTGAAGTCGAAACTTTGTAATCAAAATCAGTTTGTTTCACGATGTCGGATAGGTGAGGCAACCCGGGAGGACCTCCGGCGATGAACTACTTGAACTAGGTGGCGGTGAAGATGACGGAACTGCACGGCTGTGACCAATGACGTCGACGGGTTTGGTATTGTTGTCTTCGCCAACGACGATGAGAGTCGATTTGATTGAGAGGTGTCTGAAGTGAGAGGGTTTGAGGGAGAACTTGAATCTGAGCAAGTCATCGTCTCCTAAGATGGAGTAGCCGGCGGTGATGACTGAGAAACCGCTAAGGAAGCTTTTGCCAGATCGACGACGATGGTTTGGGTGAGGAGACAGATTTGAGAGAGAGAGTGTCTGAGAGGAGAGAGATTGATGAGTTTCAATTTAATTAATAGGGGAAAAACTGTTAATAAATGTTAGATTAGGTAAATGGGGTTAAAAAACTCTTAGTGGAGTAAGTGGACAATTTTTAAGCTGAAATTGAGTAAGTGGTCACGACCCCTTTCTTTTTTTGAGGGTGGCGTTGCAGATTTGCACTCATCTCTCATGTCTATTTGCAGTTTTCATGGGAGTTGTGAGAGCTTTTCTAGTTTGGTTTAATGGCTGGCAAATGTGGGTTTACTTAGGTAATGACTGTTTCCGACAATCTCACTGAGATAGGTCGTTATGTGTAATCTTGCTGAATTATCAATGAACTGACTAATCTTCCAAAAGAAAAAAGAAAAAAGAAAAAGCAAAAGAAAAGGAAGAAAAAAAATATATAAATATATATGTGTGTGTGTGTAAATGAATTTTTATTGCATAACAAGTTTTTTATGGACTCTCGAAGTCGACAGCATTTGCAGTTTTGAGAGTCGACAACGTCTCCTCCACCCTCTGTGGTGTGTTTTCCTTGAGCTTGTCTCAGATCTAAGGCTTCATGCCTCAGTTTCTTTATTGTTTTGTTTCTTCCATTCCAATTCCTATCCAAACGCCTAGATTACTATCCTTTCTCCCATCCTCTTACAACTTTGTTTTTCATCTTCTATCCCATTGTTTTCTTCTTTCACAATCCTACCATCACAGCGGTTCTCGATCTGGGTCTACACACCTTACTCTCCACTCAAGAATAGCTGCCAAACCGGCACTCTATCGATGATTGTGAACGTCGTCGGACCAGTGGCGTTGTGTTGCTCGGTGGTCTCCACCACCACGACTGCTGTTTTTATGTCCTTTGGTACGTTTTTCCTTCTTGTGTAGGCTATTCGGGTATGGAGAATGATGGTGGATAAACCTCTGGCATCAGGAAGTGAAGCCTTGGTCGACGTTATCCTCTCTGCAGTTTGGCGCTCAGTAGCCATGGCGGCTCCTCTCTCTGCAGTTCTACATGGTTCTAGATCTAGGGTTTGTTTTGGTTGTTGTTGGGCTTTTGGGCCTAGGTTTTTTATTTGTGTTAGATGTAGGTTAATTAAGCTTTTGTCTATTGAACTTTTGGGCCTAGGACTTTTGCTTTCTTATGCAAATCTATATTTGTAGTACTGTTTGTTTCTATTAATGAATGAACTATTTGAACCAAAAAAAAAAAAAAACTTTTTTTTTTTTAATGGAATTACTGTATCACTGCATGATAGTGACATTGACATAATTGCTATAAGGAATCTGCTATACATCTTAAATATTCACCTACTTCACTTCATAAGTTCAAAGAGAGTTATCCCCACCAGATAGCAAACAATAACCGAGCGAGTTCTTCCTTATTCAACTATGAATGATTATATCGAGTACTTTGACTGTTATGAAGACTAAATATTGAATATGACTATGGAGACCTAATTTCGAAAGTAAATAATAGCTAAAGATCCAGCCATCGAAGAGAAGTTACTGCGACTACTCACTCGACCTTCTTCATAAAAACTGGCATATACATGCTACCTAAACGTTTTGTACGTAAAAGAGCCTTGCTCTAACCCAAGACTCCGACTAGTTTTAATACCAATTTCCTCATCATATAAGGTTCTCCACCAATCAAGTTCATTCCCTGTAGCTGGTAATGTTGGTAATTCCCAGCAGCTATATCCTTCACCAGTCAAACTAGAACATGCTGTGGTTTTACTACTATCCTCCTCCTCTAAAAAGACTCTTAAACAATCAATTTCTTGCTGTAATATTGGTGGTGCTGATGTTGGAAACACCTGCTAGGAATGATAAATAGGTCAGGAGAGAGAGGACGCCCTACCTAATACCTCGAGTTGGAACAATGTAACCTGTCGGATCCCCATTGACAAGAATTGAGTAACTCACAGATTTGATAGAACATAGCACAATATCAATCCATGCTCTAGCAAAACCCATTTTTACCATTATTTCCTCTAAAAAGCTCCATTCCAGCCTATCATAGGCTTTGCTAATATCCAATTTCAAAAATAAAAAACCATTTGCTTGACTTCTAAGTCGCTTCATAAAATGAGTGACTTCCGTAACCACCAGATTATTATCTGCAATTAACCGACCTGGGACAAAAGCACTTTGGAGAGGTGATATAATTTTTGGCAAAATGCGCTTCAATCTATTTGCTAAGACTTTAGAAGCAATTTTGAAACCACATTGCACAAAGCAATTGGTCTAAAGTTAGAAGCCAATTTCGGATCCTTTACCTTTGGTATAAGAGAAGGTGAGTATAATTACACTCTTGGTACAGCACCCCGTAGTGAGAAAGTTCCTGACAGCAAAACAAACATCATGATGAAGGATATGCCAATACTTTTGAAAAAAGAATGGGGACATACCATCCGGTCCAGGTGACTTAGATGGATGCATTTGGAATAGGGCCACTTTAATCTCATCATCACTAAAAGCAACGAGAAGAGTTGCATTCATTGAAGAATAAACACAGGGTTGAACGATGGCCAAAACTGTTCTCATGGCATTCAAATCAGCATGCTCCGACTTGAAGATGGTTTCATAATATCCAATAAACATATTTGCAATCTCACAGGTCCCAGTTTGCCATTCACCCTGCCCATCTATGAGCCCCTTCACTCTGTTTCGAATCTTCCTGTTTGACTCTTTTCTGTGAAAGAAGGATGTATTTCGTAAATATTGTATAATATATAGTTTTCTTTGTCTAACGTTTTATTTTTGAAAAATTAATAAGGCCCTAATCCTGATTGAGAACGATCCTTACTTATTCTTACTACATTGATATAGTTTTAAATTAAGCAATAACTTTATGCAAGTCATTAATAGAAGGCCAAGCAGACCATAAAGATATTATTTAGCTTCCTACAAGAAATTGCCATGTGCTGAAACCATACAAATCATTTTTTTATGAAACAATGATTTGTATATACTTTTGAACAATGTATATAGAAGACCTATGAAGCCATGGAAACCTTTTTTGTTCTTACACAAAGCAATCACATCAACTATTTTTTGATGCAATAATAGTTTGTGCGTATTTTTCGATGAGATAATAGTTTGTACGCGTTGATACAATATAAACGAACTTATAAACAATTTCGATCAACTTTATTTTGCATATCTTCCATGTTAATTTCTTTTTTATCCCGCACCATTGCGGGTTCGTTTACTAGTTAATATCTAAACCCTTCAACTTTGCAAATGATTCGATCTTGCCTTTGAGAGTGTGAAGCTCCCTCAACCTGCACAACGTTATACTACAGGGTAAACAAAACTGTAAAACTAAAGAATGAGGAAAAAGAAAAATTTTACCACAAAAATAGTATATGGGACACCACGATGCTCAAGCATCTTGTAAAGACTAACCTAGCTTGCAATCTCTACGCGCCTTTGGGCTTCTTCTGCCATGAGATTAATGTCCCTAAAAGTGCTCATCTCTGAAAATATTTTCCCTTAAATGGATTGCAGTCAATGTAGCGTTCGCTGTTCAGCTTCTCATGCAGCCTCGCGAGATTCCTTTCCAAAATTCTTTTTGCTAGTAAATGTAGTATGGAAATGGATATTAAAAAAGGTTTGAATTTGCGGTAACACTAGAGAATTTGTGTTTCTGTGTCAAAAATGTAAAGTAAGTTTCATATTATTATTTTATTCATTGACATTTTACATTTCTAAGAAACTTATCACTAATGTTTTTGGTCTGGATGAAGATATACATTGTTGAAATGAAAAAAAAATCACAAATCCAATTCAACAAGGGCTATATAGACAATATATGGCGTTGCTTGTTGCATGAATATAATATAAAAAAGGGTGCGGCTATTGCCACCCTACCATTTTATTAGTTCACCTTACAAACATTTGAATTATTGAAAGACTATATTACCCAAGTGCAAAGTGACTAATAAGTACACTAATTTTCTAAAATCCAAATATGTAATTAATTAAATACAAAGACTACGTAATTTCTCATTGGATAACATTAATCTTTGTCTTCTCCACCCAAATTTGAATTTATTACTATTTTTTTGTCTTTTTGTTGCATCCTCATCGTTAATTCGTTATTCAATTCACAAAATAATTACCTTTAACTTCATCAAAATCTTTGCAATATTCTTTATGAACACCAAAAGTACAAATTTAAAACACAAAGAAAAAAAAATCAATCTCTTCTTCATTGATCATAGTTGTAAATTTACTAATCTTTTTACATAGATTGAAATAGAGAACATTGAAATTGAAAGAAAAAAATTTAAAAAATGGGAGTAAATCAGATTATGATTTTATTAGGAAACTTTAATAAATTTTAATTTTTTAATGAGTATAAATTAAATGAGAGATTTTCATTAAAAAAATTTATTTTTTAATTAGATATGTCATATAAGGATATTCTTGGAAAGAGAAATGGGTTAAATAAGTAAATTTAATAATTAAAATTAAAATTTAGGGTGTAATGAGCAAGTAGGGTGAATAAAGAAAATGGTAAGGTGGCAATAGCCACACCCCATAAAAAATTTACATGTTTGTTCAAACGAAGTAATGGAGATAAAGATACAGAGAGCTAGTTCAAATCATGACTACTTAGTTTCCTCATGAGAAGCATGTGCACAACCTTGTCGTCCAAATTCAAGTGAAGACAGCTATTTGGATATTTGCATTCCAATTCTAATTCACGTTCATCAAACTTCAGCAAACAAGTGGATGATTAATTGAAAAAAAAAGATATGCGTGCAGATCATGTCCAAGGTGGTTAGGTGGATATTTTCAATTATGATAAGATCAAAGCCAAGCTAGCTATGACCAATTCAATTTAAATCTCAGTCTGTTGCATGGGAATGCACCAAAAGCCTACAAACTTGATCAAACCGATTGATATGATTTCAAATTCAAATTGGAGTCATCCTTGACTCTACCTCATACATTACTTCTCTATAAAAAGAAATAGGGAAAGCATAAGATAAATATGCAGCAGAGAAGGAGAAAACGCTATACAGCAGAACAAAAGAAATACAGAGAAGAGGAGACGCACGAGTGAAAAAGCCACCAGAGAAAGAAAGAGAAAAGTTGTAGGCATTCCCTGTGATACATGCCTCTCCAATTAATTAATCCTCATATGTCTTATGGCCCTTCAAGACTCTAGTAGGCCGTTCATGAATGACCACAACTATTATAGTCTTCCCATACCTGTCAAAATGACGTTGTTGCTGCCTCAAATGCTCAAGCATTGAAACAAGAATGGTTGTTCATGAACAGCCAAGTTTCGTGCTCAAAACTCCTCTAAAATGGTACTGTTGCGCGCTCCTGCGAGATTCAATGCATAGAATTGGCTGTTCATGAACAACCACATTCTAATGCCAAAAGGTCCTCCTAAAGTGACACTGCCGTGGTCCTCCTACCAAAATTTTAGGAGAATGAAACAAGCAGAAAAATGGAGGATCTTGCAACTCTTCATTTTTGAATGAGAGAAAATAGCACTATTTGAGTCTTTTCTCTCTTCAAAGTAAAAGAGACGGTGTACTTGACATTGGTTCAAATTTCTCCTACAAGCATTGAACAGAGCCATCACACCTCCTACAGGGAAACAAAATTCAAAGCTGTCTAATTCTTGGTGGCAAGTGGTACCGACTTAAAAAGCCCACATACAAAAGACAAATGCTTTGAAATCAATATAAAAGCAATTGTAAAAAAATTGTATGGATTCAAGTTAATTAGCAAAGACAATGTCCAGATGCTTGCAAGTCTTTATAATTAAACTTTTGCTTTGTTTCTTGAGGCGGTGGCTTAATAATGGGAGAAGACAAAATAGAGGCCGATTTAATTGGCGGAAGAGAACTCCAAAATGAAAGGGGGTTCTCACTAGTCTCTTCAAGCCAAAGGATCAATGAGTATGTGGTTTTCGATAGAGAGCACTGACAAGTACATGCAAGACTAGAAAACTCGATCTCTGAATCAAAGATGCTAAAAAAGAAGGAGAGTTGAAGAATCAAGGGAGTATGTACCCCATCTATTCAGAGTGGAGATGTCGTTCACCAGATAAGGCTGGATCGGTACATACGGAGGAAATTTAGTTGGGCTGATTCAAAGCCCAAGTCGGGTGTCCAAAGAAATGGCCCACTTGAATTATATTACTTCAATTATGGTCTGTTGTATTGTCCGACGACAAGGGAAAGTAAGTGCAAAGCTTATTCCAAATTTCAGGCCACTGCAAAACTTGGTACATCAGGTCTTAGATGAATCAGCAGACAAGACTAAATTGGGTCTCTATAAAAGAAATACATTCAATGGATCACACACACACATCCGTCAAACACAAAATTTGGTATGAAACTGAGAAATACCGATTCCTGTGAACTACAATAGTTTGATCCCTCCTCCAGGCCTCCAGGGTATGTAGGTAATCTAGGACCCACTATATGCAACCGCAAGTCCAATCCGAATTCCTGACTCCACCAGTCAAATTCATCTAATCCGAATTCCTAACTCCACCAGTCATATTCATCCAATTCGAATCCCTGACCTCACCAGTCAAATTCATCTAAACACCAGAAAAGTCAAATCATTCTTAAAATGACTTCAGACACAAATCCAAAGTAAATCGAATCCCTGGTTCACTCACACCAAATTCGTTCAAACACTACTCTCATTCCAAAAAGCAATACCCTCCAATGAGTCGTACACCCATTGAAATTCTTGCACTACGAGTGGCTTGCTCCCTCTCCAAATGTAGCCGCAAAAACAAACAAACACACACACCCATCAATTGGTTTATTCATAAATGAAATCAAACGGTGTTTCCCTGTAACAAGGAGACACATTCTGTCTTGAATGGGTCGAACCCGAACTAATTAAAACTCTATTCTTTTAATGAATACGAGTAAAATTATGTTTGGTGATATTTTCGTTCACTCTGTACAATTTTTACTCAACATGCATCAAGTCGTTATCAACCTAGAGTAAATACACGTACAACCCAGTATTGAAGTCATTCTTCTGTGTCCCAAAAGACTTCATCAACACTGTGAAAGGTGTAGCCATGGGGTTAGAAACTGGTGTCGTGTTAAAGACACCTATAAAGATTTGATTTCGAAAAATTTAAGCGATAATTGTTCAATTGTAGATTCAGTAAGCGACCATGTGTTTTGAGGGTTAGGATGAGTATCAATTAGTCTACGGTTGACTGGTTGAGGATGATATATGGATGCTAATATAGATGGACAGTATTTTCAGAATGAATAATCATAGTAAACAGAACAGCTGAGAAACAGCAGCCTGCTGCCGGATTAAGGAAATAATCCTTGATCAGTAGCTGACCAGATGAACGGGGCTGTCATAGAGAGAGTCTCTTTTCAAATTTATTTTTCTCAGTCAATTTTAAGTTCATATTTATTTTTCTCGGTCAATCTTTAAGTTCTAGTATAAAGCCTTTAAAAATGCTGAATTTCTGGTGCAATCGCAACTAATTTACCAGATACAAACATGGTTGTAAAATTGATTCAACTTCTTTCTCATCATACATAGGTGCACATGTAATGGCTACAGCGACTGATATAAACAAAAGAAGCCCGACTCTGGGTATCTCATTTTAAACTTTACAACAAACGAGTCTCTTCCTATTTCTCTGTGGCCTTTGGATTGTATATCAAACAAGAAGATGGAAGCATCTGAGAACCAAATCGTAATGCAAAGAGCTTCGTATAGATGTCATGGCGAGACAATCGATCAAAGAGATGAAAAGGCAAACCTTAATTTCTTGTGGCCTGTAAATCCATAATTTCTTGCTGGTTCGGCCGATTACCCAACTTTAACGTGGTTGGGTAAGAGTGGGCACCTGTCAAGTCGATGAGAAAACTATTGTTTTGCCAAGCACAAAGGTAATCAAAGATAGTTCGATGAAGAAGATTGTGTTGAGAAGGGCTCTATCAACTGTCCATCCAAATATTGTGATCCCTCCAGCATTAGTTTGCAAATACATTACTGGAATTTCAAGAAACACAGCATTAGACAAACGACAACCAACAGGAATGAAGCAAAATTCATTAACGTGAGCACAGGAGTATGGACAAAACCATAAAAGGTATGCAACAAAAATATATACAAGACAACTCAGGTGCCTCATTTTAATGAAGCCAGATAACAAGTATGCATGGATTAGGCTACAAAGCCTAAAAAGAATTATGACGCTTGTCAAAGATTTTTCCATATTGTTTTCAGACAGGACAGTCAATATAGTAATATATTATGTCTCATCAGAAGATTCGAACAGAAAGTCATCAAGCTATCAATCTCTGAATCTATCATAGTGTGTAATGCTTAAGCAACAACCTACCAAGTTTTATTTTGAAAATGGTTAGTGTTCATATTGCATTTATTAGTTGAATTATCTCTCATCATAAGATTGTATCATGTAGATCATGGCATCAAAGAAAAACAGAACTCTATTTTTTCA
>LYNE01004129.1:8037-18116 GCA_001662545.1 Rosa x damascena
TGTTGTCTGAACCCGCTTGGATCTTGAATTGTTCAAATCTAACACTTTGTGGTGGTTAAAATTAAATGGGTCGACGACGGCGGAGCGGTGATCAGAGCGGAGGTTGCAGAGGTTGATGGTAGGGATTGGTTAGGCGTCGGGTCGGGTTGTGGGCTGGAATTGGTGTGATGTTACGGGTGGGTGGATAAAGATTCGGGGGATGGAGGAGAGACCTGAGTCTACGAGGCCCTTGACTCCAAGCTTGGTGTCGTCGAATTGCTTTTATGTCATTGTTTTTGACCTCTGATATCAGAGATTTCAGGTCAGAGAGGTGGGGGTTCGATCAACCCTAAACCCTGACCAGAAAATTGGTCGCCATTAATGTGGATGAACTCAAGGTCAGAGACGAATTTGGGGAGAGAGAGAGAGAGAGAGATATATAGATAGGAAAAATTGAAATAAAAAAAGAGAAAAATATAAAAATATAAAAAAAGGAAGTGAGGGATATAATGGCCACTCTGGGACCTGTTGTGTGAGAATTAGAGAGAATAATGACTAAATTGTTTAATTTAAAAGGTGAGGGACTGAACTGTTTTTCGGAGCAAAGTATAGGGACTAACAAGTATTTAATCCAATTTTTTTTATCAAACTAGCTAAATTAAATTGAACGTAAAAAAATTTAAATTTTAGTTAAATTCTCTCTCCTCTATATTTAAATATAGCTAGAGAATTTAAGAAAAGTTAAATTTAACTTTTGTTTAGCCTTTTTGTTGGAGTGAAATATTATCTTAAAATTAGTTAAATTTTAAAATTATTTTGAAGTAAATAGTATATTGGAGATGCCCAAATATGTTAATTGCCGATCTTCATCCACAAATTATGGATGTTTTCTCCAACTTAATAAATCATATATTTAACAAAGAGTGAATTCATAAAGAAAAAGTCATTTGTCCTCATCCTCAAACTAAATCCTACTTAGATTTGCATTTGATGGGGGCACCAGCCTCGATCTACTCATTTGCTTTGGCATTTTGTGTTCTGTTCAGTTGTAATGCACTAATGTGTGGCCTCGGTTAGCTAGATGCCAGAGGAAAAACGAAGGATTGGTGAAACCAACGATAGCGCATGAATGAGGTCTCATGAACAAGATGGGTTGATATAACCGTGAATAATACCAAACATTCAAACAGGAGAAGCTCGATCGATATAGATCACATAAAGGGCCTTGTATGTGTGTAAATAGTTTGTTCAGGAAGCCAACAAGTCAACAACAGGCAAAGTCTGATCACAGAATAATACCCCATTTTATTTTTTTAATAATATTTCATTCCAAGTCTTTTTGCACTTTCCAAAATACCCTCAAAATTCAGATTTTCTTATTGGGTATGTCTCTCTCTCTCTCTCTCTCTCCTTCTCCAAAATGCCGGGCTTTCAGAGAGTACAAAGTTTCAATTATCCAACTGCAAAATTGAAAACAAGACCCAATTATCCAACCGCAAAATCGAAAACAATATCCAAGTACAAAGTCAGGACTCGGGAGGAGATTACAATCCAAAATCCCAAATCGAATAGCAGATTGCTCATTGCTATACAAGAACTTTTCTTCCAATTCAGTAACTTTAAGCAAGAAACTCAAACCGTAAGAACAAAGAAGAAAAATCGACCTTCAAAAGCAGAGCATTAACTCGACCCGCAGCTTCTTGGGCATGACCCAAGTCTGGACGCCCTCCCACGACTCCAGAACGCTCATGTACCACAAGCTCATCCTCTACAAAATGAGCATCCACCTAATCATATATTGTACAACAATTCAACACCAACCGAACATTTTTTGCAGCAAATTTGAGCAACAACTAGAACAATAAGCAATTAAGCATAAAAAAAAAAAAGTAATCGAATTGCAAAAATCCAACCAAACACCTTGCAACTAGCTACCAAATCCATTTTTTAGCACCAATTACTATTGCCCAGACAGTACAGATTCTTCTCTAGGACTAATTTAACCAAACAAACCAGCACACAGCCTCCACAGGGATCGATCTAACCAAAACAAAAATTAATAAAAACCCAAAACAAAAAATCAGAAAAAATTAAAAATAAAATTCCATTCCAACTGAGAATCCAAGTCATCGATTGAAAAGCCACAATCCATCCATGCATCAAAACCAAAACCCTAGAATCGGATTCAAATCTCATTTACGTGAACCAATTGGGAATGACGGAGACGCAGAACCAAAAAACCAAAAAAATAATAATTAAGGGGAGTAATTTGGTCTTTTGCGCCGACTAGCTGTGAGCTCTGGCTTTGTGGGCTAGGGTGGTGAACTGGATGCGGCCGAAGCTGCGGGATTTCCAGTTCTTATGGTCGCTGGCGATTTCGATGGTGAAGATGGAGTCAGGTTCGAGAGTGGACTCGAGGAAGGTGAGGAGGTCGTTGGTCTGAGAGTGGATTGAGAGGTAAGAGGCAGAGAAGAGGTCGATCGGTTTGGGTGTGAGGTTGTCGTAAGACTGATTAGGGCTTACCAATCGGCGTTGCGCGTCGGAGATTCAGTTCCAGTTCCATTCGCCGACATGATGGTGGAAAGAGGGAGTATTCGCCGGAGAGAGAGAGAGAGAGAGAACAGAGTCAACATACCCAAAAAGAAGAAAAAGAAAATCTGAACTTTGAGGGTATTTTGGAAAGTGCAAAAAGATTTGGGATGAAATATTATTAAAAAAATAAAATGAGGTGTGGTTTGTAATTTTGGGGCCTAATATTTATTACCCATCTGCATGCAAATAATATTATTGGCTGGAATTGGAGTCCATAAATCTCTCTTTAATCCACATAACTCCATCTCAACGTGAGATTCACATTTTCAATACGTACTCACATGTATGGCGATTTCTCAAGTTATACACACGGACATATTACATTAATAAGTAACATGTAATGTGTGTGTTAATATCTCAAACCATATATGTAGACTACGTGTTTTGATATCATATTAAAATATTGAATAGAGGAATAAGAAAAGAGAAAAAAAAGACAAATATGTAAGTTACCACAGTTTTCTAAATGAAATATGAAGGATAAAAAACCGTTGATTTCTTTAGGGCTGGATTCGGCCCAAAACTGACCACAAATGGGCCAAACCAATACCGAACCGAAGTGGGTCAGTTAGCCCAAACTGCAACCAAAACCGAGCCGAGCAAGGCCCAAACCGAATTTTCGGTATGCCAATTATTCGGTTGGTTTGATTCTGTAATGGGCCTCCACCGAAACTATTGGGCCATCTAATTTTTAAGCTTTCACAAGGCCCATTTCCATTTTCTAGCTTTTTACTTTTTTCAGCCCTATTTTTCATACTCATTGACTAATCAGTTTTCCAGTTTTTAGGCTTTTGTAGCAGAGTTTTAGCCTCTTTATGGTTTCCATATTTACTGCTGTTGCAGCCCACTACATCATATCATCCACACATTAATCATTCAGCTGCAACTACAAGTAATACAAAGAAATAAGAATAAAAAATCAAAGCTGCAACTACAAGTTATAGAACCTAAAAGAGTAAAAGTACATCATATGACACATTGCACAAGTCCACAACAAAGTACAAAACTGCAACTCATCCAAAAGTCCGAAAAAAAAATAATAACATAGCAATCATAAAGAAATTACATTACCAACAATTAACTAAAAAAATACACATTGTCCCATTACAAATAAAACTGAACAAAACACAAGTTAGGTTGCTTTAATGTTCTTATCATCCATCACTTCATCTTCTCCATTATGGGGATGTTGCTGCACAGTTTTAGTGTGTCAATATTAGAGACTAAAACAGAATGCAGCAACTTCAATACTTGATGCAGCAGCCCAGAATTGATGAACTTAAAGAAAACTTGATGAAAATAAATTGAAGAGGTAAGTCATAAGACTGATTGCATACCAAAACCTTTGCACCGACAGAAAACTGAACTATGCATCTTCTTCTTTATGTTGCAGCAGTGGTCGTAGAAGAGCTTGGTTCATCCAATCTAAGTCCAGCAGTTTCTACAAATTAAAACAGAAAATTGATAATGAGTACAAGTTTAAGAAAATGGCAGAAATCGCAGAAACGAGTAAATTCAATCAAATATTTGTAGAATTATACCTCTCTCCATTGCTTCTAGCTTGCGATACTGCTCCAGCTCAGCCACAGTTGGTTCCTTGTAGAAGTTAGGTGTTGTAGCCCTCAGCTAATCACTTGAGCAGACCAAACACTCCACCATTTTAGGTGATAGGGAACTCCTATAAGGATCTACCACCCTTTTTCCCAAACTGAAGGCATTTTCACTTGTGACGGTGCTGCAAGGGATGGCAAATACATCCTTTGCAAGCTTTGAAAGTACTGGATATGTATTGGCATTAACTTTCCACCAAGCTGTCACATCGAAACCCGGTGTCAATGGATGAACATATCGATCAGCCAAGTATTTGTCAACCTCATTCGAGATCATCTCATTTTGTTCATCCATTCTTTCTTGCATTAAATCAGCCAATATTTCAGCTTGTCCACCATCAACACCATGAAGCTCAACTCCTTCCATTGGCTGACTTCCATCAACAGGTGTGGTTTGGGAAAAGGCTGCATCACTGCGCCTATATTCGTCGTACATCATCATTAAAATCCCCTTTAACTCATTGGTTATTGTTGCAACTCTTATCGGTGAGGAACCAACTTTGGCAAATGCCTTTTTTTGGTATTGCAGTTTCCACCCAGGATCTAACACATTGGCTATGACGATGATTTTGTTCATTTGTTCAAATGAACCCCAATACTTATCGAACTTGTCTTTCATCCCACAAGCCACCCATTGCAAAATAGGGTCTCTATCATCTTTCATCTTGTTATCAATCTCTGTTTGCAGCCCTATCAACTCAGAGAATAGCAGATGTGCTGTCACTTTCTTCCAAGCACTCAATTTAATGGTTGCTTCGTAAAACTTCCCAAGAAAATGCACAAAAGCTTGTGCATTCCTCCAATCTTGTGATGAAGGAGGACCTGCCCTTTTCTTCTTGGTTTTGGCATCCGTCTCGTCGAAGTACTTCTTAAAAGCGTCATCTTCATCACCCATCCTTTCAAACACTTTTTCATACTTTAATGCTGCAGCCAACATTAAGTATGTGCTGTTCCACCTAGTTATAACATCAAGGGGAACATTTGTAGTGTTGCTCAACTGTCCAAGCACTGAAAAATCCCTAAATTTATCAAGTCTACTTGAAGAAGACCGGATAAACTTCACACAGTGCCAAATAGCCTCTATCCCATCCACAATCTCATCGATTCCATCTCTCACAACCAGATTTATGATGTGACAAGCACACCGAAGATGTAAAAAGTCACCGTCAAAGTTTAAAGTCCCTTTACTCCTAAGTCTTCTCTTCATGTACGAAACAGCGGTATCATTTGCAGATGCATTGTCCACTGTTATTGTAAAGACATTGTTAATACCCCATTCTCGAAGACACTGCTCTAAAACCCTCCCTATATCCTCCCCCTTATGGCTAATGATTGAACAAAAGTTTATTATTCTTTTGTGAAGGTTCCAGTCACTGTCCAGAAAGTGGGCAGTGACGACCATGTAGTTTATGTTCTGAATACTCATCCAAGTATTAGTAGTTATGCTCACTCTTGTTGAGTGAGCAGTAAACTCACTCATCAGCTTGGCTTTCTCCATTTGATACAACTCCCACACTCCTCTCGCAACCTCTTTTCTCTTCATTCTTTTCCACTGAGGCTGGAACTCATGAACGAACTCCTTAAACCCATCCCCTTCAACATGCATGAAAGGAAGTTCATCCATGATGATCATCCTAACACATCTTAAATCACATCTAGATTAGCTGAATTTATGGTAAGTAACCCCCCCACTCACATTATCTGATTTAAGAATGGTTTGACCCTTCGTTTCTGGTGGTGGCTCGTAAAGCGGGCAGGTTTTGCACTTTTTTGCGTGAGACCACATTGAAGAAGTCCCATTTGTAGTGCTGTTGGCAGGTACAATTTCTTGGCAGAAATTGCACTGTGCAACATCTCGATCGTCACTCCCATCACTCAGTTTCGGCCTAGTGAAACACTCCCAGGTTTTGCTTCTTCCTATAGCTGGCTTTGCATTTTTACCCGTTGTCCCCACCCTAGTTGCTTTCTTTTGTTTTCCACCTGCCCTAACAGCCAATGTATTATCCTGCCCTTCGTTAGTAGGAATGGTTGGGACTGACTGTGACTCTACTTCAGGGATGATAGTTAGGTTAGGGTCAAGGTTTGGAGGCTGAACTGGAGATGAAGTAGAGGTGTGATTAAGGTTGCTACATATTGAGGGGGGGTACTCAAGCTGCTAGAAGAAGATGCCATCTACACAAACATGAAAAAGCAAAAAAAAAAAAACAACAACAACCAAGCTTCAACGTAAGCTCCAACTAGCTTTGTCCTTGCCTAGCAAAGAAATGAAGTAATGTTAGAAACCACAATTTCCACATCAAAAGTCTGTTAATGAACAAAAGTACCTTCTCAGATAAAGAAAACCAAATTAAAAATCAAGAAGAAGGCCAAAATCTTCTTATGGGATTAAGGAATGAGGACCCAACAGAACATACCTAAACATTCATGGTTTAATCCAGAAAAATGCTCTCCCTCTGCCTTCTCTTTCACTCCTTCCTCAGCTTCTGCACCTTGCCGGAGTCGTCGCCCTTGTAGAACTGGAGGACGGTGAGCTTGATCTTTGAGTTTCTTTTGATCAAAATCGAGTAATCGACAATAAAAATTGAACAACAACATAGAATAGGGGTAGAGATTACCTTTCGATGAAGGAAACAACACTCTTCCATAATTAGGGTTTTGATGGTTTGGGGATTTTCAAACTACAAAGGTGAATCTGTCGAAATTGTGGAGAAATAAGGCTGGGGATTTGGGATATGACCTATTGCAAGAGATTTGTCCATGGTTTTGATGATTTTAGGGGCCGGAATCTGGGATCGATGATTTTGGGGAGTGAGGCGGGTTTAGGTCGAGCAAAATGAAGAATTGAAGAAGTGAGAAATGAGGCTGGGGTCGAGTAAGTGATAGGGTATTAGGGTTTGTTGGTCTTTGTTTTAATTTTGAGAATAAGAACTAAGTGAGAAATAAATATAAAATTTGGAGTATATATATCGAGAGCAGCTTGTGCTCTGGTGGTTGGGAGTCGAGTCTCTGTGGAAGAGGATGTGGGTTCGAACCCTGCCTCTTACACAATTTTATACATATTTTTCGGTATGTATACATTATATTCGGTCGGTACGGTATACCGACGATATGGTATATGGCATACCGTAGCCGAGCCGAATGGAGCCAAACATTACTGCTCAGCCGAGCCGAAAGTCGGCAGGCCGAGTTTTCGGCCCAAATCGGTTCGGGCCGGTTCGAAAATCGGCCGGTTCGGTTGCTTTAGCCCAAATTTCCAGCCCTAGATTTCATTGGGATTATCGATCAACATGTTTGTTCTGTACTTTTGTTCAATACTGGTCACAATATAGCATGAATGATTCCCAACAACTCTTTGTAACCACAATCCTATTTAGAAAACGAGAGAGAGAGAGAGAGAGAGAGAGAGAGAGAGAGAGAGAGAGAGAGAGAGAGAGAGAGAGAGAGAGAGAGAGATGAAAAGGAATAGTACTCCTCTACAAAGTCCCCATGTATGGACTTTGGGGAACAAAGAGGAAGGTGTGGAGCTAGAAGGGGCCAAGATACAAATGAGTGATAGAAATCGTACGGAATTTTAAACTCAAAAACTTAAGATTAACAAAAAAATGATATCCGAGAATCAAAAGACACACTCAATTATTTATATATATATATATATATATATTTTCCAATTTTAATCTAGCTGTCCCCTGTCTATAATGTCTTTTGAGAAAAACAATGAACATAAGTGTCTATATATTTGAAAGTTTTTAAAACTAAATCAAAGTGAAACTCATTACTCATTCATCTTGTATATCTAAAATTTCATGGTCCAACATATACTAAACTTTTCAGCGATTTATTTCTAATAGTTAATATACATAATTAAAAAATCAGTGTGAAAATCATCCTTACTTTTTTATAAAAGTATAAAACTAGCGTTATACCCGTGCAATGCCGGGAGTAATATAGCAGGAACTTCTTGTTTGTTTCATCTCAAATTTCAACAACTAAAGAGAATTAAAGTTAGGAAACTGCTTCGAGCAATTTTAAAATTGAAATTGTGTTTTTGACCCACTTTGTTTTCTTTTCTTTTGTAAGGAAATTCTACAATGTGTTAACGTATGACATACATATACAATTATCTTAAAGTGATAAAATGAGTCATCAAAGTAGTAACATTAGTTCTCAAAGTGGTAACATGAGTCCTTAAAGTGATAAATAAAAAATTTTTTTATTTGATTTTAGTATTTTACCATAATAACATTTTGGATGATTTTTATATAAAATATATTTATTTTATTTAAAGGGCATATATGACAATCTAAAATTTGGTGAAACTTTTAACACTAAAATTTGGCTTCCATTTATAATAACTAGCAACATTGTGTTAAGGGAAAATGGTAGACTAAAAGGAATGATTTTTTTTTTTGAATATAGAATAGTGGTGGTTTGACTATTTTTAATTTTAATTTACACTTTTATCTATTTATATTTTATTAACTTAATTTAATAATTATGTTATGAAAGGGTATTGTAGACACTTTAAAATTTGATGAAGCCTTTTGACACCAAAAGAGATCCTCCATTTATAGTAGTAGAGATAGACTTAATAGTTTAGAGATATAATTATGATATGGGGCGGCAAGCCATAAAGCTTCAAAACACGCTAATAGTAGGGTAGGATAAGATGAAGTTTCCGTCAAATTCGTTATTTCTTTTAGGGAGGTTCTATTCATATCTCCAAAATTAGCATTTAGACCTCTTCATTTTTTCAAGTGATAGTTGACTTTGTCAACTCATGTCAAATTACTAATAAAGACACAAAAGAGGAGAAAGAAAAAAAAATTCTTCTTACCTCTACGAACAACAGTAGTCTTCAACTTAAAGAAATTATGTGGTTTTTGTTTCGTTTATTAACATTTCTTGATTTGATGCCAAGATTTTTTGGGGAGAAAATAAACTTTACCCTCGTCTTCTTCTTGCTTTGATTTTTTTTTTTTGTAACGTCAATAAAAGAATGAAAATCTACAAATGATCCCACATAGGAAAGCTGACTGTGAATATAATTTTGACGAATTATGGTGATGTTGTTTGGGTTTCAAAGAGTTCCATAACCCTCCTACCAACTAATTTAAACGGCAAAACCCCATAAACTTTTTTTTGTTGCAAATAGCTTTGAGCTATCAAATCTCATGGGATTGTTTTTGTTCCTCGGAAGCCTATGATCCAAATGATCCTGCTAACTATGGAGTCATTCAGGAACAACTGAAGCCCTCATTTGATCTTCTAGAAGATGCTGGATTTGAAAAAGAAAAAAAAAAAATCATCCCAGCTATTGATGATGATGATCAAGAAGAATTCAATGACATGAAGGAGAAAGATGACAAATTGTTAGAAAAGCCAAATGCTATTGACAAGAAACTTGAAGAAAAGCTAGCAGAGTAGGATCGTACTTTTGGAAAGAAAGGAAAGATTCTAGAGAAAGAGATAAGAGATCTAGCAGAAGAAAGAAATGATTTGACGGAGAAGAAGAGAAGCCCTCTCTATAGAAAAGTATGTAAACATATCAAGACGCTCTGTCTACAGAAAATTATATATACTGCATGTCCTTGAATTCATGGATCACATGCTTGTTGTGGGCGACTTTGATTCATGGGTATGGACTCCGAGGTTATTCTCTTTCAAAAAACAAAAAAAAAGGCTTTTATAGATTTTATTAGACAATGGGCATTGTGGGAAAATTAAGGAGGTGCAAATAGCATGTTGGTTATTTGTGAAAGTAAGTTGGAGGTGTATTAAGTGAGGAGGTCCAAATGCCAATTTCGGAGGTATGAATAGAAGCTCCCTTTCTTTTATTGTGTTTCTATCAATTTCTTTACTTCAACAGAAACTTGGGCCAATTATAGTGAACTTGTTCAG
>LYNE01004129.1:18930-35902 GCA_001662545.1 Rosa x damascena
AGCTGGTTTTCACTTGGCCTGTTCTAACCTTTGTTTGTCTAGCAACTTTAGCCCTTCTCTCTAAACTTTTCTTTCCCCAAAGCAGAAAACTGAAATCTCCACCGGGTCCTAAACCATGGCCTATTATTGGCAACCTAAACCTCATAGGTCCAATCCCTCACCAAAGCCTTCACAAACTATCCCAAACTTATGGACCAATAATGCAGCTCAAGTTCGGATCCCTGCCAGTTGTCATTGCTTCCTCTGCAGAAATGGCAAAGCAATTTCTGAAAACACATGATCATGTCTTTGCTTCCAGACCCCAAACTGCAGCTGGCAAGTACCTCACTTACAACTACCTTGATGTCACTTGGGCGCCTTACGGTGACTATTGGCGCCAAGGCCGCAAGATTTTCATCACTGAGCTCTTCAGCTCGAAAAGACTAGAGTCTTTCGAGTACATTCGAGTTGAGGAGATTCGTGCTTTCCTCTCGCGCCTCTGTGCCTTGTCAGGGAAGCCGGTTATGCTTAAAGAGCATATCTCGCGCCTAACGCTGAGCACGGTGAGTAGGATTGTGTTGGGAAAGGAGTACTTCAGCCAAACTGATATTCAGACCTCGGTTGTGACACTCAAAGGGTTTCAGGACATGTTAGACGAGTTGGTGTCGCTGAGTGGGGTTTTGAATATAGGGGACTGGATACCCTGGCTGAAGTTTTTGGACTTGCAGAGGTACGAGAAGCAAATGAAGGACTTGAAGAAAAAACTGGACAGGTTTCATGATTATATTCTGGATGAACACAAGGCAAAGATGGGAGGAGTAGAGGATTTTGTGCCGAAGGACATGGTGGACTTATTGTTGAAGCTGGTTGATAATCCGGATCTTGAAGTTAAGCTCACACTAGACGGTGTCAAGGGATTCACCCAGGTATGTACCTTACATGTGTGCGTGTGCGTGTGCCCTATAGTATGGAAGTAGACTTTTAGTAGAAGCACGTACATCATATAACACATTTATATATACTTGATTTTGTTTGATTTACTTGTTTTCATCCAAGATTCTTGTGGTAAAAGACGCATCATATATATAGCACATTGATTTTGTTAATGGAAAACAGGATTTAATAGCCGGAGGAACGGATACGTCTGCAACGAATTTGGAGTGGGCAATGTCTGAACTCATAAAACAACCACACCTCATTAGAAAGGCAACCGAAGAGCTTGACAGAGTAATTGGGAGAGAGAGATGGGTGGAAGAAAAAGACCTGGAACACCTCCCCTACATAGATGCAATCATGAAAGAGACAATGAGGAAGCACCCTGTTGTTTCAATGCTTGCCCCACATCTAGCCCTTGAAGATTGCAACGTGGAAGGTTACCATATTCGTAAAGGGACTAGAGTGTTCGTAAATACATGGAGCATAGGGAGAGACCCTTTATTATGGGATGCACCAGAGGAGTTTAATCCAGACAGGTTTTTGTTGGGAAATAAGGGGATTGATGTGAAGGGACAAAGTTTTGAGCTGCTTCCATTTGGTTCAGGAAGGAGGATGTGCCCTGGTTATGGCCTAGGACTCAAAATGATTCGGTGTAGCTTAGCTAACATGTTACATGGGTTCAACTGGAAATTACCTGACAATCTGAAACTAGAAGATTTAAGCATGGAGGAAGTTTCTGGGTTGTCTACACCTCGGAAGGTCCCACTTGTTGCAGTTGTGGAGCCTAGACTCCCTATCCATCTTTATTAGTTGCTTTTATGTTTATGTGAATGTGATGAAGATGTTCTTTTGAAAATTTTATGATTAGAGTAAATGAATAATTGTCATGAACTCATGACCATTATAATGATTACTAGAGTAACAAAATTTGAATAGTCATAGTGTTTATGTCCATAATAATTGTTATATTTGTTGTATTGTCTAGAGTCCACCTATATTAATGCTATGTTAATCGAGTGAGAATGTAAGAGAAAAATTATCAGAGTTGTGTAATATAAATTAGTAAGAACTTATTTTAAGAACTCCATATCTCTTTCTAGAAGCCCAATACATGTTTTTAGACTGTATATCTATCTCTCAATCTCTCATATTATGCATAAAGCATACATCTCTCTATCCAAAATTACTTTACTTATTTTAGGCTCCACTTCCAACCGTATAAATGTTAACAAATTAAGCAAAATTTAAGAGAAAGATCAATGTCGTGATGTCAAATTGTCGACAAGTAAAGAAACAAATTTAAAGTAATGAAACCTATCAAAGAAGCTAATTAAGAACTTACTAACTGAGCCTTGAATTAAGGCTTCCAATGTCGATTAATCACAGCTCTTCAACTCCAACAGCCGTTGGACTTGCCAAGAATGGTGGTCTGATGGTGATCCCCACGTCAGAAGCCTCATAATAGAAACAAGTGGGTTTTGTTTACCATGTGGTAGGTTCCACAAGTTTTGAGTCCAAATGGATTTGAGTCCTTCCTTGGACCAAATCTGGTCCAAAATTTGGGTCTCCGGGAGAAATAGATCCAATTCTTTCCGACCTACTGCAACACAAATCCACTACTTTTAGACCCAAATTTGGATTTTGGACTCAAAAATAGGTCCCCACTGCAGATGCTCTAACAGAAGTTGTTCAAACTTTGTCTTTCTTTCTTCCGCTGTCATCATGTACGGATAGCTTCCTTCAGGCATGAACAAACGGACCATGATTTTTTCAGTGGTAGGTTCATATAACTCTTTACCCGCACCGTTGTTTGTATAAGGATTGAACTAAAAGATATTTTGGAGTTTCCATTCCTTAGCCATGTAGTTTTCAAATTGATCACCTAGAGAACTTTTAAAAATTCGAGCTGAATCAGTCGATAGCATGAGGATAATACCAGTTCTTTTTCAGTTTTCACAAACAGTTAAGGATTCTTTGGGGCAACGAAGAGTCTCGAAGGATCTCGCAACATCTAGTTCTATGTTAACCCCTTCACCTTCAGTTTCTTTAAAATCATCGCCCTGATCGAGTGTATTTTGAAATTGTGAATATGCAGAGGTTGAATCATGTAATTTATTCCAAAACTTGTCGAGGCTTCCTGTCTCGAAGATCAATGCCAATGCTGCATTCGCGGCCCTGTGAACTAGTTTATCATCATGGTGCTCTAACAAGTCCATGAAGTAGGAAATAGCCCCTTTCCAGTAATTTGGTTCACTCTCCATCCTTCCATTTTCATAAGAAGAAATGACCAAGAATATATTGCAGTAACTAAATCCTATGCCTAATGCTTTTTTCCGTTCACCACATGCTCATAGCCTGATTCAGATTTTGGAATTCTAAAGTCACAAATAACCTTCATGGCAGCTTGCATGAGTCTCGATCCTCTGCGTAATTGCACCAGAGAAAGTAACAACAGCCAAACAATCCAACATCTTTCTTGTGTTTACTCCAGCCTTATTCAGACAATATTTGGTGGAAACTACACGTAAGAATTCTCTGTAAACTGCGAACATCTTATCCTGACAATCAACGACAATTGAGAGCAAGCCGATAGATGACTTTCAATGCATTGCATCTCTGTGGCAGAACCCTTCTTCACACCATGTAGGCATCTGTAAAGAAGATCTGCGCGCCTTTTCTAAATATTTTTTATTTTATTAGAGTGACTGCGGTGGCTAGTGCTGAAAGAAAGCTAAAGAAATAGAGAGAAAGCTCTAGAACTAAAATAGTATTTGTGAAAAATGAGAACCGACTAGGTCAATACAGGTGAGGATGATGTATTTATAGTACTGGTTACAATCAACAGAAACTCGACATGTGGATTACAGCTGTAGGGCACTGAGTAACTAATCATGCTAATTAACCAGCTAATGAACAAACTAACCCTAATTAGCTAACTAATTATAACAGAACGAGACTACTTATAACAGTCTGTGACTTGAGAGAAAGTAACATGGAGCTGCATGACGTGTCAACTTAACACCCCTCCACAGCCTCATGCATGGATACAAGCATTAAGCTGGCACAGAAGCCTTGATGTTGTGGAGAGCAAAGTCCTTTAGTAAAGAGATCTGCAAGCTGCTCTTTTGAAATAACAAACTGTAACTTGATAGTTCCAGCAACTTTGACCTGAACTCTGGTGAAATGAACATCAACCTCAATGTGCTTAAGTTTTGAATGATATACAGGGTTTGTAGCCAAGGCAAGTGCAGAAATGTTGTCACAATGTAAGGTGAGAACTTCTTCAAGTTCAATGTGTAGGTCCTTGATCAAATGTAGCAGCCACTGATGGCACGTTTACTTACTTGGAATGGAAAATAATCATGAATCGGAGACAACTGGAATGGGAGAAGAAATGAATCGGTATTGATTCCGGATGAGTTGATTCCTAAACCCATCTCCCCCATTCGTAATCAAATTCCTGAGTATTTAGGAATCGATTCCTTATAAGGAGGTGAGACCTACATCAATTCCGATTCATTCATGTGTTAGTAAACACAAGAATACTTTTACCCCGAATCATTCCGATTCCTTTATGTGTTAGTAAACGTAGGAATAGTTTTACCCCGTAATCATTCCCTCTCATTCCAAGTAAGTAAACATGCCATGAATTTCTGAAGTAGTATCAGCCATGCTTCGATATTCAGCTTCAGTAGAAGATCTAGACACAGCAGCTTGTTTCTTGCTACACCAGGAGATAGGAGCAGAATTAAGTAGGATTACAAATCCGGTTGTAGACTTTCGATCGTTTGGATCACCAGCCCAGTCTGCATCACAGTAAGCTTGCATTTTAACCAACTTATATGCATTGTTACCTTGCCTGAAATAGAGTCCATGATCAATGCTGCCTTTTACATATCTGAGTATTCATTTTGCAGCAATCAAATGATGTTCAATTGGATAATGCATGAATTGGCAAACATAATTAACATTATAAGCAATATCAGGCCTTGTGAAGGTTAAGTATTGTAAACAGCCAACGATACTTCTTAAATAAGTGGCATCATGATGATCAAGTGGTTTTCCACTGTCCTTGAGGAGCTTTATACCAGAATGGCAAGGTGTGAGATGAGTGTGACAATTATCAAGGCCAGCCTTGTGCACAAGATCAGTTGCATACTTGTGCTGTGACACAAAGAGACCACCATTCTTCAAATACTTAACTTCCAGACCAAGGAAGAAATGTAGTTTGCCAAGGTCTGTCATGACAAACTCAAGTTGGAGAGCCTCCTTGACTTCTGCAATGAGAAGTTCATTGTTGCCAGTGATTATAATATCGTCAACATAGAGGATAAGATATACCTTTGAAGTACCAGTGATTTTCACAAAGAGGCTAGGATCAGCACATGAAGATGAGAAACCAATGGATGGAAGATAGTTGGTGAATCTCTCATTCCAAGCCCTTGGTGCCTGTTTTAACCCATAGAGTGATTTATTCAGACAAGTGAGGATTCAACAGAGGTCTCAAAGCCACCAGGTTGAGACATGTACACTTCTTCACTCAGTGTGCCATGCAGGAAAGAATTCTTCACATCCATCTGATGAAGTTGCCAACCAAAATGAGCAGCATAGGCAAGGATAAGCCTAACCGTAGTGTGCCTAACTACTGGAGAGAAAGTCTCTTCATAACCTACGCCATACTCTTGACGGAATCCGCTAGCCACAAGTCTTGCCTTATGTCTAGCAATAGATCTGTCTGCATTTCTTTTGATTTTAAACAGCCATTTGCATGAAACAAGATTTTTACCTAGAGGAAGAGGAACAAGAGTCCAAGTTTGTTGCTTCATCAATGCATCATATTCCTCCTGCATGGCTTGTTTCCATACTGGAATGTTCAAGGCTTCTTTGTAGGAACATGGTTCAAATTCTATTGGATCAGTGCTGTGTGATGACATAATGGATATGAAACATTTCTTCTTGAAAACACCTCTCTTACTCCTTGTTAACATTGGATGTACATTGTCAGTGGTGGTAAGACTAGTCACAGGATGAAGAATGTTTGCATCAGAAACTTCACAATGAGTTCTAGAAGGAGAGCATTCTAGCACAACAGATATGGATCCATTTCTAGCTTGTGAATTAACACTTAGTTGACCATCAGTTTCTTCAAAGTGTATTTCTGTGTTAGCATGAGGACTAAAAGCAGGATGAATCTCAGTAGTGTGAATAGCTGGTTCATTATCAATAAAATGACCCTCCTGATTGTCTTCAGAAGAAGTAGAAGAAGGCAAGCTAGAGTAGCTATTATTTGAAGCATCAGCAATTTAGAGTTAATTATCAGAAGTATCATCAGTAACATGAGAAGAAGGGAGAAATACTTGACCTGAGTTGTGTGTGTGAAGTGGGAGCAAGAAGCACTGAACATTGGACTGAGTAAGACATGAACTGGTAGCTGGTTGCTATTGAGATAATGAAGTAGAGGATACCTATTAAGTAATCTTGCTATGCACAGGGCTATATGGAAAGCATGTCTCATCAAAGAACACAGGTCTTGAGATAATATATCTCTTAGTAACAGGACTGTAACAAACATACCCCTTGTATCTAGCAGCAAAACAAAGAAAAATACATCTCATTGTCTTTGGTTGGAGTTTGTTTGTCTTATAGGAGGTCAGTAAAGGGTAACAGGCACAACCAAATACTCTTAGTAGCTCAAGTGTAGGCTGTGATTTATATAACTTTTCAAACGAGGACTCAAAATTGAGAACAGCAGTAGGCATCCTATTTATCAAATATGTAGAGATAGCACATGCATGATACCAAAAATGTGCTGGGAGAGAGGCAGCTTGAAGTAAAGTCACAACAGTTTCCCTTACATGTCTATTTTTCCTTTCTGAAACACCATTTTGTTATAGAGTGTAAGGACAAGAAACTTGATGAATGATCCCATTGTGTGACAAGTAATCCCTGAATTGAGTGCTCATATACTCTCCTCCTCCATCACTTCTAACGCATTTAATTTTTGTAGTAAATTGAGTAGAAACAAGTGCACAAAGAGCTTTGAAGTAATTGAACACTTCATTTTTATTTCTCATGGGAAACAACCATGTAAATCTGGTACAATCATTTATGAACAAAACAAAGCATCTGAATCCATCAATTGACACATAGGGAGAGGGACCTTATACATCAGAATGTATAAGCTCAAAAGGAACTGAGCATCCAGACTGTGAACTAGAAAATGGTAATTTCTGAAACTTGCCTAGAAGACATGGCTCACAAACTGTGGATTCATAACCTATTGTACTAGACAAATTACACTTATTGAGCATATGCCTAACAATCTCATTTGAAGGGTGACCAAACCTCTGATGCCACAAGGAGTGCTTCATAAGCTTCCCAACATATGCAGTTTGCTTAACAGGTAAATTCTCTGAAGTAGATGCAGATGACTTCACCTTACTTGTCAGTTGTCATTGGTGTTGAAGAAGCAGAAATTTGAAGTGGCAGATCAAAAGGTATGGGGTACAACCCTTTCTTACTCAGTCCTTTGTAAAGTACTTTGCCCAACACCTTGTCCTGAATCACACACATAAACTCATCAAATCACATTAGGCAATTATTTTGTTTGCATAGTTGATAGATGGATAGTAAATGTGCAGCAAGTTCAGGAATTAATAGCACATTGTTTAGCTTAAGAGATCCCAACATTGTGTCACCAAAGTGAGATATTTTGAGCTGAGAACTATTACCAATCTAAACAGAATCAGACCCAGGATAGGGCACAAGATTGTTGAGCATGTGAGCATTGCTTGTCATATGATTTGTAGCTCCAGTGTCAGCAAGCCAAAATTGAGGTGCATTAGTTGTTGCAGCAATCATAGCAGTGGCTTCTTTATCTTCATTTTGTTGTTGCTGTTGATTTGGGAAACCAATTATGTAATAGCATTTTTCTGCAGTATGATTCATCTTGCCACAGAATTGACAACCTCCATTGTTGTTGAAATTCTAACCATTGTTGATGCCAGGATAGTTGGATAGTGTTTTGCAAGTTCTTGCACCATGGCCATTTCTTCCACAAAGTTGACAAGAGATTGGATTATTCCTGCCACCACCATTGTTGAAGCCTGAATTGGTAGTATTATTGTTGAAACCAAATCCACCATTGTTACCACTATTAAAACCTGAGTTGACATTTTTATTAAAGCCAAAACCTCCATTTCTAGCTCCAAAATTGTTCACTCTTCCTCCTGGACCATTATTAAACCTTGCATTACCTCTGCCAGCATAAAATCCAATGATTGGAAGCATTGGTTCAGTCATAGTGTAGGCATTTAATGGTGAGAAGCCATATAGGATTGCAGGTATGGATGAGTAGGTAGTGTGAGCAGACATTGGCAAAGTATTAAAACCAGGTGCACTACACCAAAAATGGTCTTTTACGGCCCACCATGTGTGCCGTAAAAGCCTATTTATGGCGCACAAAAACAGGCTATAAAAGCTCGCGTCGTAAAAGACCGCATGTCTTTTAAGGCATGCAAAAAAAAGTCATAAAAGAACAATTTAGCATGCCGTAAAAGTGGTTCCACAAATGCCATTTAAGTCATTTACGGCCCAGATTGCATGCCGTAAAAGACCTCCTATTAAAAGCCCACACTGCACGCCGTAAAAGAGTGACTAACTTCCCAATTAAGGTGCACCCTACGCGCCGTAAATGAGGTATTTAAAAAAAAAAAAAAAATCTTTTTGCTCAAATGTCATATTCTTATTACCCTCATTTCATCTATGTAACAAGCTAAGTGTAAAAAAAACACTTCATACAAATTTCATCTAGATGCCACTACATGTATCTCTTACACTTGATAAGTACAAAATCAAATTTGTAACACTTCATATCACAACAACTGCAGCCATTCATCTATCCATGCTTTCAGCAAAGGGTTGAAGTAAAGATGGTCAAATGAATTGTTGAACTAAAGCCATCTTCTCATGTGGTATGTTGTCAAATTTTACATCATCTGCAAGTGAAGCAAATACATGCACGAGTAAATGATTTTGTGATGAGATTCTTCTCCAGTCCCTGTATTTAACAGAAAGTGGATAGAAGAAAGTGTATTTAACAGAAAGTCCAGGCAAAGAAGAAAATAGAAAACAACCAACAACTTCAATTAGAGATATCAAGTACTAGCAAAATCCTTCGGATGATCAAACAATAAGGTGTAGGCATTCTTATCCAAAAAAACAATGATATGGTGAATGTGAAAAGAAGCTCCTCAAATACTTGTCAAAAAAAAAGTAAAGAAAGTTTCAAAGAGAAAGATCATGTGTGTTTACAACCAGAGAAGGAAAAGGAGAAAAATTTAAGTGGTAAATCCCTGGAAATGCCAAACAAACACTTTCAGAGAGAAACAGACCATCTTTATAATAGGAGGGGAAATTGTTTACACAACAAGATGTATTATTTAGCAAACTTTTTCATCTACAATTATAGACATATAGAGAAAGAAACAGATAAACAATATCTGAGAACCTAGGAAAAAAAAAACAAAAAGGTTTTCTTTACGAACCCTGGGATATAGATTTAAGGATACCAAGTCAATCAGAAATGCAGTGAGCAAGATCACATACTTATCTCTAAAATGTATAGAAACATTTTTGAATGTGACCTTACCTGGAATACAAGGGCCTTAATCAAATCAACTTTGAATGTTTATTCCTATATCAGAGACAAGGAGCTATAAGATAATCTTATGCAGATTAGCCAGCACTACAACCAACTAACCATTTAATAATATATTTTTTCATAGCTCATACATATCAATGTGTCAAAGTATAGATTACTCACTCTCCATTGAAACTTCTTTTGTTCCTTTCTTTACTTGCATAACATCACTCTGGACAGAATCCAAGATCATTCCGAACTTGCTTAATGAAGTTTCCATCATTCCAATATGATGTTCAAATTCCTCACTGATCTGACCTGCGCAGGCAGATAAAAAGAATCGGTTTCCACTAAAAAGCAGGCTTACACATACAAGAGTAAGAATTTTATGGGTAAGTTATTATTACCCCCTCAAAAATTCAACTAAACAACCTTTATTCTTTGTCAAATACATAACTAGAAGATTATTTTTCCTTTCTTTTTTCCTTAGCGGAGAATCCACTAGCAGCCATCCTGTAACTGTAAACCAGAGCCTCCTTGGCAGCCTTTTCATTGTATGTATATTTCAAAATCAATATTAAGCAAATTGATTTCGCAGCAGAGAGAGAGAGAGAGAGAGAGAGAGAGAGAGAGAGAGAGAGAGAGAGAGAGAGAGATTTACAGCAGACCTGCCAAGGACGAAGGTTAGAGTTCGGATGTGATAGCTCAGGCTCTTCATCATTTTGCTACGGTTCTCAGTGTAGACGATGTGGATAGCCGATCCAGAAGAAGAAGCACAAGAGCCGGAAAAAAGGTCAATATTGGAAAACTAGAGAAACTCTAGAAATCGAGGAACTGAATGTCGAAGAATAAAGGGTTACCGTGTATGATGATCGCTGCAAGGCTATGTCCACTTCGGCTAAGTAGGTGAGATAAGAAACCCCAATTTAGTTTGGAGTCAAACGCAAAACCAGAATTTCTTATCCATTCACCTCAGATCTGAAAGAAACCCAATTCAGTTTGGGAGATATGAGAGAGGTATTCACCCAGATAGCTGGATGATTGGATTAGTTTGAACAAGGATTAAGAGAACAAAAGGGGAGAGAGATGAGAGAGGAAGGGATTGGTGATAGTGTCAGGGTTTGGGTCTGGTGTTTGTTTTGTGAAGTGTGAATTTATTAGTAAGAGGTCGATTGGGTGGGAGATTAGAATTTAGCCAAAATAAAGTAGGCGGGATCTCAAAATTTGTGTGGCACTTATTTACGGCACACTCCAAAAGAATGCCGTAAATGTAAAGCAACATTTACTGCACGCATTGAAAGCATGCCGTGAAAGACCAATTACGGAAGTCTTTTACTGTGTGTTTTGGCACATATTAAAAGCATGCCATGAAAGACCAACAAGGGAAGTCTTTTACGGCGTGTTTTGGCACATATTAAACACATGCCGTGAAAGACCAACTTAGGGAAGTCTTTTATGGTGCCCATTCAAAGCACGCCGTAAATGACTAATGATTATCAATTACGACGCGCATATTATGCGCGCCGTAAATTTAAGGCAGTAATAAAAGCCCAGATTTCTTATAGTGGTAGTGTGACAGGAGCTGGCAGAACAGTGTGCATTTGGGACAGAGGCTGAGAGATCATGGATGTGGATGGTGCAGGTGATATGGTCTGATGAAGTGGAGTTGACATTGCAAGAGGCTGAGTCAAGTTAGCTTGCATAGTGGAAGAAGTTGCAGTAGTATTAGTGGAGATGGATGAATTGTTCTTAGCAATCCTGGCAGTAAATGGCAAAGTACTCTGAGACTCCAATTCAATGTCAACCTCAGCAGCCTTAAGCAAAGTTTTAAGTGTGGCCAGAGAAGCACTGCAATATTGAGCTCTGATTACAGTTTTGATGGCAGCAAATTATGCTGGTAGCCCTCTAAGAACAGTGACTACAACATCCTCATCATCAACAGTCACACCTACAGTTTCAAGAGCATCTCTGGCAACTTTAATCTTGTCAAGAAAAGCTTCAATATCATCATGTCCTTTTTTCAGATTTTGAAGGTTAGACTTGAGCTGCAGGATGTTTTGCTTGTTTGATGCAGCAAACTTCTCTCTCAGGTTTTCCCAAAGCTGTTTAGCAGATTTGCTTCCCACAGCACATGTCATTGCCACAGGGCTTAAAGTTTGCCCGATCATGTTAATGATACTTTGATCTTGAGTCTTCCAATTGATGTAGTCAAGTGATACAGAACTAGTCACTCCATCAATGGCAAGAACAAACTGCAGAGGACACACAAATGTTCCATCCACATATCCAAATAGATTCTTCCCTCTAAGAAAGGATTCCATTCGAAATATCCAGGTAGGATAGTTTGTCTCATCAAGTAGTTTATTAGGCAAGTACACAGTAGTATGTGAGTGAGTATGAGTAGAGCAAGAGGAGCTAGAAGCAGCTGAGTGGGAAGCAGCCATGGTTCAGGTACTGATGTGATTCACAAGAATGAAGAAAGAGGTTGATCTAGATGTTTACACAGAGCAAGTACTTAATATCTTCACAGTGACTAAGGATCAGCAAAATAATCTTCACAGATTTAGCTAGTACCAAATTTTCTCAAAGTAAAGGTATCGACCTATCAGAAAATTCTGCACTCCACAAAAAGAATTCTTCAATCTCTTCACAGTATCTAAAGAATCAACATAATCATCTTCACATAGTCAACAATTCTCCAACACTTCACAGAATTAGGGTTTCACGCTACTTTTCTTCACAAAATCCAACAAACTTCACAGTATCTAAAGAATCAACATACTCATCTTCACAGAGTCAACAATTATCCAATACTTCTCAAATTTGAGGTTTCACGCTACTTTTCTTCACAAAATTCAACAAAGGTCTTCACAAAATCTTCACAACCAGTATGAAATTCTTGTATGACTAGTAAACGAGTGTAGTAAACACTGATTTGAAGCTTCGAAACTATAAATCACTCAATAATTTCCATGAGCACAACTAAATTTTCAAGATGAATCAAATTTATCTGAAATTAAACAATGATTTGTATGATAAACTTCTTCTTACAGAAACGAGATCGAAGCAGCAAGAAGAGTAGCAGGAGCTCCGAGCTTGAGATCTCAATCCCGATCGAACCTGGCTCTTGATGCCATGAAAGAAAGCTAAAGAAATAGAGAGAAAGCTTTAGAACTGAAATAGTATTTGTGAAAAATGAGAACTGACTTGGTCATTACAGGTAAGGATGAGGTATTTATAGTACTGGTTACAATCAACAGAAACTTGACATGTGGATTACAACTGTAGGGCACTGAGTAACTAACCATACTAATTAACAAACTAACCCTAATTAGCTAACTAATTCTAACAGAACGAGACTAATTATAACAGTCTGTGACTTGAGAGAAAGTAACATGGAGCTGCATGACGTGTCAACTTAACAAGTGCCTTCTCTCGCTTTGGTCGTCTTTTGTCATACAACTCGTCTAATAAGTAAGGAGAAGCTTTTGCGGGTTTAGATGGATCTTCGTATGCCCGTACAACACACGCACCAGTGGTAGCAACAGTAGCACTAGCCTTAAGTAGTCTTTTGTTTACTTCAGGTCCAATGAAACAACGCTTTATGGACCTGGGTACGTTCTTACCTTTGAGCATTCCATAAAACTTTTCAGTGCCGACCTTTTCAATCTTGCGGATGATAGCAGCGATAGGATCAACTTTTTTTCCTGGGTGAGTCTTTTTATCTGGGTTTTCTCTTGAAACTTGAAAACCAAGAAACCATTCTCCCCGTGCAGCTTGAAGGGCGAGAAGCGGAACTGCTGGCTCTCATCATGCTCATGTTGAATGAAGGACTTGTTGTGGTAATCCGTGGCTGCTACTCCTGAGAATTCAAAGGAAGTTAGGCTTAGTTTGGGATTGCTGTGCTGTAAGGGGAAGCACTTCTGATTCTGCTGTGAGGGGAAATAACTGAGTGTTTGGTAAAACATTTTCAGAAGTGATGTGAGAATAAAAGTAAATTCTAAATATTTGATAAATTGTAAATAAAAAATACTGTGACTTGGTATAATTACGAAAAGGGTCATAATTGTTTAAACATGTTATTAAATCAATGATTTTACTCTCTCTTTTATGTAACCATTTCAATGCATTTTATCATCTGAGGAGAACCCAGTACCCAACATCATTTAACTTGGAATTTAACCACAACCAAGCATCATTTTTGTCTTGTTGTCCAGAAGAACACAGATTAGTCGACCTGTTCCTTGACCCATGAACCCGCGAGGGTAACCCCGAAGATTTATACGCCATCCGGCCACTTCTCGGCGTCGCTCAGGTGTTGAAAATTCGCCTCATCGTCGCCGATCTTTCTCCGACGTCCAACTCTACGTCTTGGTATAATGGGATTTCAATTTCAATTCATGTTTGGAGAAGTTGGTATATGAGGTTGTCGGCCAATTTCAATTTCAATTCCAATTCAATCTTAATGCATGTGTATTAATTAATAGTCATCGATGTTTGGTTGTGGTTCAATTCCAAGTTTTGTGAAGTTGGAAGAGATTGGGTCGTCAAGAACAAAGAGCCTGCTACTTTGGTTGGTTTTGTTGAAGGCTTGAATTAGCAACAGCGCAGCCCTGCTGAAATGAGAAGAAGAACAGGTATCAATTTTAGACTAGACATTTGATGTAAATTTTTGATAACATGAAGGATAATTTCGATAGTTTGTAAAGTTTCATTTAATGTTTTGCTTCCTTCATTTGGTTTCCGCAAAAGCGGAAACGAGAAGCTACTCCGAGCTTTCTGCTCTGGCAAGAAGCGCTTCTACTCAAAAGCATAAATTTTGATGTTTACCAAACAGCCTCAGTTCTCTCCAGAAGCGCTTTTGGACCAAAAGTAGGTTTCAAAAACAATGCCAAACTAAGCCTTAGTTTGATCGCGGGTGCCGCTGCGAATTGATTTGATTTTGGGATGGAAAAGTTGGTACTGTAGGGTGGATTTATATAGGGGTTTTGTACTTTCATTTGTCTCTAATTCCTTTTGTGGAACGGTCTAATGAAAACTCCAATTCTTATTGGTTCCCGATTCAAATTTGCTTACTATTTGATTTCCTACTTCAAGTATAGGTTTTAATGAACTCTTTGGTCCCCTTTGTAGAGATTATAATACAAAATCAAGCAGATCAAGTTGTACAGGTCAATGAAGGTCAAAGAAGTTCTCAGACCTGTGAAAGTCAAATATTACTGCAAGACCAATTTACTTCAGGTGAAAGTGAAGGATCAGACTGTAATTGATGCAAAGAATAACCAATTAACAGCTGGAAGGGTTAGAAAATTCGAGTACAGTGTTTGTTACAAGTCTGTTCATTAGTTGTTAGAGTTGTTGTGATAATGCACAGATTCATGACACTTGTCATTGATCTGATGGTCAGTATGGAGTTAGTTAAGGCATAATCACTATAAGTAGTAGAATAAGTACGATTAGTCTTTTTAGTGTGTTCTAGCTCATTGTAAACAATCAGAGAAATATACCAGTAGCTCTTCTTTGCTTTCATCTTTACCTTTTCTTCTTTGTCTTCTACCTTTCTTCATTTCCATCAAAACTTCAGCATGGTATCAAAGCCCATGGTGGCCTGACCATTGCTTCACCACTATTTCTCCGCTGCAAATCTTGTTCTAGTTTCTATTAGAATTGTCAAAAATCACAAAAATCAGTCAAAATCCAGAAACCCAAATCAAAACCCTAGAAAAAGCAAAATCGTCAAAATCTGAGAGTGTCTTTGTCCTCTCTACTCATTACTATAGAAAACTGAGAGTGTCTTTGTCCTCTCTATTCATTTCTTCAAGAATTTCTTTCTCTGTGTTCTTCAAGATTTTTCAAGATCCAATCTTTATCAACAATGGCGGTCTCTAACTCTCAGATCTGCAATGCTGTATCAGTAAGGCTCGATGAGTCTAACTATCCAACCTGGTTGTTCCAAATGCAACATCATCTCCGAGGTCATGGTTTGCTCAAGTTTGTGGATGGATCTCATCCTTGTCCACCACAGTTCATCATCACCGAAGATGGTTCTGGTCCTACCAACAACTCAGGTGCCTATGAAAAGTGGCTAGAGCAAGATAGTGCCCTAATCTCCATGATCTCAAACACTCTTTCACCTGAAGCTTTAACTCTGGTAATTGGCTGCCAATCTGCAATGGAGGTATGGTTTACACTCAAGAATAGATATGCTTCAGTTTCAGAATCACATGTGATGCAGTTGAAATCAGCTATGCAAAATATACAGAAAGGATCAGATTCTATTGAAAAATACCTGTTGAAGTTTAAGCATATTAGAGATCAATTGGCTGCTGTTGGTGTTAGGATGTCAGATCAAGATGTTAAGGTATTAACCCTAGCAGGGTTACCTAGTGAATATGGTCATACTAGACAGATTATCAGAGGCAAAAGTCATATAAATATGGAAGAAGTTAGGTCCCTATTGTTGTCTGCTGAAATTGAGATTGAATTAGAGCATAAGGCTGCACCATTATCATCTCTAACTGCAATGGTTGCTCACAATGGATCAGTCAATAACTCATCACAGTATGGTCAATTGAGCATGCCTTTTAATCAGAATCAAGGGTTATACAACTCTGCCTATATGAATGGGTGTTCTGTACCATCTTATATGCCTAATCTTGCTCAGAATCAAAGCATGTACACTGGAGTAATGCCTAATATGAATGGTATTTCTACAATGATGCCTAATATGACTACCATGAACCATTTCAATGCTACTCCCAGCTCTGCTACTACTCAACTTGTAGCTCCTTCAAACACAATGAGTACGACAGTTGGTTTTTCAAGTGGTACAAATCTTGGCAACGGCTTCAATTCTCAGTTCAACAATGGATTTGCCTCTGAGACATCTCAGTTCAATAATGGTGGTTATCCAACATCTTCTGTTGGCTTTATGGCTAACAATAATGGTGGCTTTTCTCAACAAGGACCCTCTCAGCACAACTTCAACTCTACAGGTGGACAACACAATGGTTACTACACAAAAGGCTTCACACGACGGTTTAAAACTGTCGTCTCACGTTTTGCATTTCCGTGGTCTATCGAGGCGTCGTCTGATGAAACGCTGTCAGACGACGGTTTTCAACCGTGGTATACCGATCATTGGGTCGACGGTTTGCAGCTAAATTCGTCGTCTGATATACCGGCAGATCTGCCGACATGCTGTCGACAAGTTGTCGATAGAAATATGTCGTGGTGTGACTTCTACTCATACCACAGTTTTTAAGATTCTAGCGTGGTGTGACTTCTACTCATACCACGGTTTGTAGGATTCTAGCGTTGTGTGACTTCTACTCATACCACAGTTTTTATTTTTAAGACGTTGTGTAAATTGTATACACACGACAGTTCTTCCAGCATAAAATGTGGTGTGATGAC
>LYNE01004130.1:7943-35893 GCA_001662545.1 Rosa x damascena
GTGGTCGAGAGGAAGAAGAAAAGAAGATAGCTGATCGGACGAATATTTTCTATGTTTTTAATGCATTTCTCTCAACATTTTGCTTAGTTATTCTCTTAACAATATCATTTCTGACTTAGTTTTGTGTTTTTAGGTACATTTGAGCTCCAAACGCAGGAAATGAGCTAAGAAGAGCTAGAAATGATGAAAATGAAGGCAAGGAGGAAATGAGGCGCAGAAACGGGAAAGAAATGGAGAAATGAAGCTTTCCTAATCCTACCAAGAAAAGGAATCCCAGTTGGACTAGGAAACCTGATAACACTAGGAGTCATGATGGTACTAGGAGATGTTATGGCTTCAAGATGACTGAAGATAGTTCAAGAATATTCTAGAATGCACAAGAAATTTCGGCAATTGAAGAATGGGCTTTGAAATTGTCCAATTGAGAAGCCTAGCCCAAAGATTGAAGCATGTGACTTGCACATGAGTTTCTAGACCCTTCTTGACGTCTTGGAGAAGTCCTAAATCAATTCTAGTTGGTTTTTGCCTTCAAAAATATAGAATATTCAAGAATATTTCGGAAATCCCAAAAAGGGAGAGTTTTTAGGAATCTGCCTGTTCAGATCAGTCAACTTCAACAGAGCCCTGAGGACAGCTCAGAACGAACTAAATTGTGATCAATATCTGGTTGGAAAGCTACAGATGTCTAGTTTCTAGATATTTTTACGGTTCCTCAATATCAATTTTCTAGAAGAAGTTATGGCTGATTTAGTACACGGAGGTCAATCTGCCCGGAAATCGGTTTTGTGCAAATAAAGAGAGTTTTGGATGTGAATATCTTTTGGGACGAGTTTGGGAAGGTCTCTACTCTATATTTGATCTGATTTTGAGGATATATTGCAGCCATGATGATGTGGACCAATGAGAAAATTCAAAAGGAAGTCTACATCAACACAAAGAAGGAAGGAGAATCAGAATTGAAGATGAAGAACTAGGGTTTGACGTCTAGAGCTTCTCTATATATACACACCTATGTTGGATGTTTTTCATGTATTCCTTCACTCCATTCAGCCATCTCTCTCCCTCCATACACGTTCATCTCTTCCATAACTCAAAAATATCATCAAACCCAGAATCAATTCGCAATTCCTCCCCTTTACTCTCAAGATTTCGATACCTCTCCAATTGTTCAAGACTTGAAGCCGTGAAGCAAAGCTCCATCATCCATTCAATATCCTTGCCATGAGCCTCATCATCCTCCACCACCTTTGAAGACCTTCTTGCATTCTTGAAGTTTCTTTAAAAGTGTAACCATGACCTCTATTCTTTTGTTTTCGGTTTTATGTTCTTGTAACTTTGTAAACAATTTCACTTGCGTTCTTGGATTTTGTTTTAATTGGATGTTTCAACTTTTTGTTAGAATAAAGAGCATGTCTTGATGTTTAGTTTTCGAATACTATGAAGCATGATAACGTTTTAAGATTTTCAGATATTAATTTGCGATTTCTCTATGTGTTATTGATTGTTTGTTGATTTTGTGCTTCAATCCCACCTTTTATGTGTTTATCTTAGTTGGTTCGAAACAATTAGGGTTTGCATGTAATTGAATCCAAATTAAGATTTGCTAGCGTTCTAGGTCTTACTTGCTTAAGTGGAAAACCTATAAATACTTAGGTAAGTCAACAAAGAGATTTGCATGCTTGATTAGCGTTCTAACTTGTGTGTTCTTCTTAAATCAATCAAACTCCCACATGTTCTTAATGTGTTAATTGTGTTTTGTTGGGGAATTGATCACTCACTAGCTTTGCATGATTAATAGGGTTAATTATGGTGCGTTCATCTTGTTAATCTAATTAAGGGAAGTAATAAGAACTTATGCATGCGTTCATGGTTTGTTCTTGATTGATTTCTTTCTATGATATGTTTGATTCGTGAATTATTATTTGATGTTCTGTTTTCGTGTTAATAGTGGTTGACTACATCATGCATCTTTTTCATCCCCTACTTCTATCTTGATTCATGGATTGATTGATCATTGTATTTAGTAATTAGATTAGAATATAAAAACTTTCGAAATCCCCTATCTTGTAATTTTGTGTATATTTATACTTTGTTTTATTTTTCTTTTATACTTTGTAAATAATACTAATTTCTTTAACGTTTTTGACAGGAAATATACCCCAATCCCCGGCTTAGAACGATACCCGGCCTACTTACTCATACTACAATTCGATGCAGGGTTTAAATTGACACTCACTTTGAGCACATCAATAGCACAATCAATTATGATTATGCTGCACGTGTGTGTAGTAAAGAAAAAAAATCTATGCTGACGTCAGCATGAGGCATTATACTTTTTTTTTCTTCTTTCTTCTTTTCCTTTTCCTTTCTTTTCTTCTTCTCCCTTCTATCTTCTCAATGCATTTCCGCAAATAGTATTGGAGGCAATTAGATTTCACTCCCTTCATGCTATCGGTTACAGTTGATTGGTGTTGACTTTTTGTCCTTTTGTCGAAAACTCTAATTTGCTCCAATTTTGTGTCATTTTCTATCTGTTTCCGCAACTCCACTTATGTCCTACAAAATAAATAGAAAAGGATTAATTACATTATAATTGACTTGAGGACTAACTAATTTATCGTGTTTTAGATACAATTACATGCATAGAAATGTGTGTAATCAGAATACAAACTCTTATAAATCCCCCTATCTTGTAATTTTTGTAAATATATACTTTGTTTTATTTTGGTTTCATACTTTGTGAATAATACTAATTTGTTTAACGTTTTTGACAGGAAGTATACCCCAATCCTCGGCTTAGAACGATTCCCTACTTATTCTATACTACTATCTGATGCAGGGTTTAAATTGGCACTCACTTTGAGCGTATCAACTATTCTTGGTGAAATGTAAAGTATGAAATTTCTGAGACAATATGTTGAAGGGCATTAGAGTCGTTAAGTTGTAAGTTGTAACGTTTGAGTCTTGTACTTGTTTTCTTTGTGTTTTCGTTTTCCATACTTAGTCATTTTTGGTAGATTTTGTAGTCTCTATCTTTGTTTTGATTTTGCTAGGGTCTAGCCAAAGCTAAGTGCTATTCTCTCTACATTTCTAACTTAGTTTGTTGTAATTAGGTACATATGAGTTCCGAACGCAGGAAATGAGCTAGCAAGAGTTGGAAATGAATAAATGAAGGGAAGGAGTAAATGAGGCACAAAAGTGGAAAGAAATGAAGAAATGAAGCATTCCCAATCCTACTAGGAAAAAGAATCCTAGTTGAAGTAGGATTATTGAGTCAACTATTAGTCAAGCTCACATAAATGATGGAAATGACAAATGACAGACAGAAGCCTAGTTGGACAAGAGAGCCTAATCCAACCAGGAAAAGAAAACCTAATGTGACTAGGAGTCCCTGTTGTTCAAGGAGAGCTTCGAAAGGTTCTAGAATATCTCAGAAATGAAGAGTCCTTATTGAACTAGGAAATCTGTATAAGGAGTCCTGATGACACTAGGATACATGGGAAGGCTAGGAGACCACATAGCTTCAAGATGAGTCAAGAAGGTACATGAATGTTCAAGGAACATGTTGAGATGTCAAGGAGGAGTCCAAGTTGGATCATGAATCTTTGTTGCTGTGAGAATTAATTGGAAGAGTCTAGAAGACCTTTTTGACATCAACTTTGAGGGAGTTTGGAAAGAAATCTACTTCATGTGCAATTTGAAAAATAAAATAAAAGAGAATATATATCAATTAAGGTTTCCTAATTACACACGATTTGAATGAAGACCAAATTGAGGGAAGATTCATTTAGGATTTCGGCAAAGATCCAAGGAAGATTTAAGGTTGATTTCTACTTCTCATGGGATATTTCTATTGGTCAGACGATGCAGAACAAGTAGAGAAAACCCTAAACTCCTTGCTTTGCCATCCACTAGATATAGAGGGATGTTGGGGTGCATCACGAGTATGAAAACTATGTGCAAATTTGTGTATGATGTGCCCTACTCCCAAGTATAGGAGGTCAAGTTTTAGTAAAGGGAAAGTGAGAGTATCATATCCAAGGGATTGAGTAACTCTACCCTAACTAGATCACCGCGAAAATAAAACCTAGAAAACACATGCAAGTCTATTTTTTTACAAATTAATAGTCTCGGCCCTTTGGAAACCAAAACTATCAATAATGATATTTGGAATGGTAAAGTGGTGAATCGGCTTGGTTGATTTTAATTATTTATAAAGTAAACTAAGTTGCACAAAAATAAACTAAGCTAATAAAAACAAAATATAATAGAGACTCTAATCAATGAGATAAATAGGTTGTAAGACATCACACCTAACCTCCTTTGTGCCAAATCTAAGTAACCAAATCTAACATGTTCATGCCAAGATGGAATCCCCCACGGTTCTCTTGATTATCGAGTAACCGAGAAACAATTATACTAGAGAATGTATTTAAGCTACACCTTGATTATCGGACATAACTCTCCTACAAACCTTTTAGTTTCTAGCTATTCCTTGATTATCGGATGCAAGTAGACCTATGTAAATACAAGCTAAGATCCCTTGATTATCAGACACCTAAGCCAAATCCACATGATAAGCCCAATTGTAAGGACCCAAGCAACTTTATTTGATTATCACAAGATTACCATTTCTACATTTGCAACATGCTTTAGTTTACCAAGTTTGTCAAGCCTAGCATACTTCCATGAAATTATCAACACTTACCAACCTTAGGTGACAAATCTAAGATGCATAAATGATGAACAATTAAACTAGCAAAGTAGAAATTCATGGCATGATCCATATTAAATTTAACTACATAGTTTGTACACAAATTCGGCTAGGGCTAACCCCTAGCCCCAAATTTATTCTACTCACAACTCATGGAATATACATAAAAGCCTTAAAAGAGTAATACATCATAAAAACAAAGAGAAGATGGTGAGAAAAAGTCATAATACCCACGGGTTTGGTGTGTCAATACCAAACCGAGATTAATTAATCCCCCCACAAGCTTTCTAGATACAAACCGAGAAGATGTGATGCTTCAAAGTATAGTATTTACGGTTTTCTCAAACCCAAAACACTATAGAAATCTACAAACACAAAAAGAAGATGAAGAACAAGGCTTTATGGATCTATCCACAAGTGTGATTGATCAAAAGGTATAGAATCTCTGGTTTTGATTATCAACCAAAGATGCTATACCTCTCTCTCTACACAAAGGTTAAACAAAACTATCTAAACTACCTAAAAGATGAAGAACTAAGAAGAATGGAGAGGAAATGGAGAGAGGAAGAAGATGAAATGAATGAAGGAATACATGAAAAATGTCCAAAGTGAGGGGAGGGTCTATATATAGGCCAAAAATGATGAATGGAAAGGGTAGGGATCAAAGGAAATGAAGGGCTAGATGTGGTTGACAAAAGTGTAAGCACAAAAGTATATAAGGAAAATATGAAAAATATATCTCCAAGCTTTTCCATTATTTCCTAGCATGATAAGGAAAACATAATAAATATATATAAATAAACACAAAGGTTAAGCAAGAGTGCAAGATTAGGGGAATAATTACTAGGTAATTATGGACCTAACAAGGGGTTGTTTTACGTTATAATCATCATCAAAACCAAGAATCAAATAATGCAAACCTCCTTTTTCTCTCTCAAAATTTTGGCATCTCTCCTATTGTTCAAGCATGGAAGCCGTGAAGCATCATCATCCCCTTTCCATAGCCATCATCTTGCCTCCATCCTCTTGAAGATCATCTTGCGTTCGTGAAGTTCTTCAAACCTGTAACCATGACTATCTACTCTCTGTTTTCGGTTTTATATGTTTGTAAAACAATTCAGATTTTTGCTTTGTTTAAATGATAATTTTGAAACCTTGTAATGATTAAGGGTATGTATTGAAGTTTAGTTTCCAATAACCATGAAGCATGAAAAAATTTTAGGTTTCTTTTAACATTAATTGAGATTTCAATGTGTGATGAATTCAGATTGTTGATTTTGTGCTTCAATCCCGCCTTTTATATGTTTTGTGTTCTTTGGTTGTAACCTAAGAATATTGAGCATGTAATTGTTTCTGGATTAAGATATGTTAGCATTCTAGGTCTTAATTGCTAAGTGGAAAACCTATAGTTCCTTAGGTAAATCAACAATGAGTCTTGCATACTTGATTAGCATTCTAACTTGTGTTCTTGACTCAAATCAATTAAACTTTCATTGATCTTTATGTGTTAAATCTGTTTTGTTAGTGAGTAGCTTTCTATGACTAGCATTGCATGTTTAATAAGATTAACTATGGTGCGTTTATCTTGTTAATTTAATTAAGAAAGTAATAAGAACTTTGTATGCGTTCATCTCTGTTCTTGATTGATTTCTTTCATCTGCATGTTTTGATCTGTAATTTATGTTTAGATTACTTTGTTTTTGTGTTAATGATTGTTAACTTCATTTTTACATCTTTTTCGTCCCCTATCTCTATTTTGATTCATGGTTTCATCGATCACTTGGGTAATTTAGTAAGATTAAAATACAAACACTTTTCAAAACCCCCTTATCTTGTATTGTCGTAAATAACTTTGTTTATACTTTATAAGTTTCTACATATATTGTAAATGATACTCATTTGTGACGTTAATTTGACAGGAGCACCCCCAATCCCTAGTTTGAACGATCCCTACTTGCTATATGCTAACAATTGTCTACATGGTTAATTTTGAGCACTCATTCCAAGCGTATCAATTTTTGGCGCCATTGCCGGGGATTGAAAAGTCATTTTGGCTTATCGTGTCATTTATTGTATAAATATACATATATTATATTTGTAAAAAATTTAAAATTGTATTTTTGTTGGTGATGGTTTGTGATAAGAGTTAGAGTTTTGTTGTAAGTTTGAAATCATAACGGAATAGGTGAAAGATTCTTTCGTTAACATTAGTCACTTAAACTTTTCTCTCTCAAGTAGGTGCTCCTTAGTAGGATATGGTGTCTAGGCTGATTAGATACGAGAAGTGCATTCAAGTGGGCCTTGAGCCCCACCAAAATTGTTCCTCTACTACCAGGCCATGTTTGAAAAGAGTTACCAAAGGATTGAGAAGGGAGACTTTTGTTAAAGCTAGAACCCTTGAGCCGTACTTTTAAATCTTGGTTTTAGACTTACGATTGAATTTGGGCTTTTGTTAGATACTTGAATTGACGTTATACACCATATACATGTAAAACTATACGTTATACTTACCTTGAAAAACATTTGTAATGTTTTATACATATATACATTGTTAACACATGTACCTTAATTTACCCGTTTACTAGTAATTTGGACGGTAAACGACAATTATTTTCATTTTTTACTTTGTTTCGATACTTTTAGTGGACCAAATAGTTGACTTTTTGTTCGGGTAAGTTTTTGATACGTTAAAAGCAAGCGCGCAATTTAACCCAACAAAATGTAGTTGTCAGTATAGAATAAGTAGGGATCGTTCAAGCCGAGGATTAAGGGTACACATGTAATTGCATAAAGAAACAAAGAATTAATACAAGAATGAAGCATTATTTACAAAAATAAACCAAAGAACAGAAATATATACAAGTAAACATAAAGAGGGGGGATTTTAGGATTTTGTAATTAAAAATTAAAAGAAACACAAATAATAATGTAAAATACATATACAAGGGGTGGAACGCAGGGAACAAAGATCAAAACCACATCCATATGCATTAAATCCAATTACAATTGCTATAGTTGATTATCTATGTCATGAGAAACAAGTTGACCATGTGAAACGTTAAAAAACAAACGATTTCCCATTTTTTACTTTCCTTGAATAATTAATATAAGTGAAAGCACCTAAATTAATCCTATTGAACATGCAATCATAGTCTAGAAAGCTAGCTACTCAAGAACACATTCAATGCATGAAGAACAAAGAAAGGATGTCAACCAAAGTGCACAACCTAGTATGAAAAAGTTCATCTATTTGCAATCCTCCTTAATTGATTTCGACTTTTGTCCAAACCCTTTACTACTTATGATTTGGAGTCACAAAACTATTATGTGAATTTTTAACCTAAATCTAGCTCTAATTACATGCATATATCCTAATTACATCATAAATATGCAAAAGTTTTCTGTAATCCAAAATAAATCAAGCAATCTCATCTAAGCAAAATTGAAATCAACATCTAGAAATCACAACTTTATTTCAAAACATAGAAACGGGCTTTAAATTTTGCCCTTAACATCATGTTAACTAGAATTCATAACTCTACGAATCAAACAAAGGAAAACAAAAGAAAGTATGAAATACATCGTGAAAGATAAATGACAAAGTCTTAAGACGAAGAACTTGAAGATCCTTGAAAGCAAGCAATCTTCTAAGGACGACACAAGGGTAAATGGTAGCTAGGATCTTGATGTATTGCATGACTTCTTCTCCTTCTTGGGTGAGACGCAGAGCTTTTGAAGACTAGAGAATGGAGAGAATTTTTGGTGTGTGAAAAGAATGAAAGAATTGGTCGGTGAAGTGGTGTGGTTGATGCTTCTATTTATAGGAGGATGACAGTTTAGTCTCCAAGTCTTCAAAATTCTTCTTTTTATTTTCTAAGATTTATCTGATTAATCCACACAGCATTAGCCAATCAGATAATTCCGCATCATCTTTCCTGTGTCATCCAACCAATAAGAAGCCTTCAAATTAGCACCTTGATTCTAGGGAGATTATTTTTGCATTAATGTCATGATTATTTTCTGATTTATCTCCTTAATTTCGGCCAAGGATGGAGTGTAGAGCTCAAGGAATGTATCTGGACCTGTTTTCAACCTTCCTGAATATTGTAAATCCCTTAAAACTCTCCATAATAACTTCAAATTTCAAAAACGGCACTTTCCAGAATCCCTTGAATATCTCACGGCAAAAAAACTTATTTCACTTAGAATTCCTTCCTTTTGCATCCACGAAACCCTAATATACTTAGGTCTCTTTATTTGCCGCAATTGCCATGCCCTTGATTTTTAAACATAAATAAAAATCGATATATAACCCCATAATTATACATGCGTTATCGTTCAGCCATCAATACAAAATACCTGGAAACTTTTTCCCATTAAACCAAGTACATATTGATGCCCTGAACCCACAATTCTAATATTGACCCGCTCCATAGAGTCACATATTACACAATTACGAATTAAATTGTCAACAACAAAATAAAACGTAAGTAGTCCTCAGAGTTTACTACATAGCGGAAGTCATACAATGGTAAAGCCAACAAAATTTGCTTCTTACCCGCTCTGCTGCCAACAAACTACCTCAGCTTCAGCCACGATTACCCTGTCATGCAGGATTAACCCCTACACCGTTTGAATGGTGCACCGGGTTGTCACACAACAAACCCGGTAAGGTTTTGCAAGCTCGTATGAGTAACTCAAACCACACATGCACAACTCGCCCAACGAGGAAACCCATCAACTCGTAAAAAGGAACACACACCCTATTTTCCCACAAACAACACATTCTTTTCCCCAAAGAAACCACTCAAATCACCCCGTGACAGCAATCATATTAATTGAAACTTTGACAATTCAATATGATACACAAGTCCTCCGAGGACATTTAAAAGAAAGAATCCCCGAAATTCCCTTTTAAAACACATTCTCAAATCAACACAAGTCACCCCGTGACAAAATCATAATAATTGAAACTCTGACAATTAAATATGATACACAAGTCCTCCCAAGACATTTAAAAGAAAGAATCCCGAAACTCCCTTTTAAAACATGTACTCATGAGCATCAGATAGCTCCCCGCTACTCCCCATGATGTATAATGGCAACAGACTAGAGCTCTAACTGATCGGATCCACTCACCTGGCCAAAGGCGTGGAGTCCCGATATATATGCCTGAGGTCACTCCCAGCAACCTCGAATCCTCAGACCTCCCCGGTCATCAGATCAACACATTTCAAAGCGGTCACTCAAGACCAAAAGTTACTCAACTCTCAAAAGGAGATGTCACCCCGTGACCTCCGATCATTGGACCTCCCCGGTCATCAAATCAAAACATTAAATCAAATCAAAAGGAGAAATCACCACTTGTGACTCTCAGATCTTCCGACCCCCGATCGCTAGATCAAAACATTAAGCAACTCACAGCAAATCTTGACACTTTTCAAACAATAGGAATTCCCAATTCCTAAAACAACGTTTCTCAAAAAGTCAAGCCTCAAAACAATAGAATGAAACCCATCATTACCTATTGCATAATTCACCCCTCAATCCATAAGAATATACATATTTCACGTAAATATATATATATATATATACGTGGTCATTCACACAGGAATGCCACTAATACCAACTATAGTTTGCAGTTAACTAAATAACTCTCAAAACAATAATGGTAACTCTGTTCGTAAATAAACGTTGTGAGATTACTCACCTCAAAACTTCCGCTGCGTCTTCAATACAGAACAAAGCAGCCAAACCTCAAAACAACCGTCCAAGAATACTTCACCAAGTACCTAATCACATACGTTTTCAACTTAGTAACAATTCACAATTGATTTAAGTCTGAAACCCCCGTTTCGAACAAAAATCCCCAAAGTGGCGCCAATTGAGGGGAAACCACATCCGAGGCCTCCCAAAGTCTCCGAAATACTTCCACGATCGATATGCCAGAACCACAAGTTGATCGGACGCTCGAATCCTCACGGATCAAATCATCTAACAGTCCGAAACCGTAAAAACTCTAACATGCTCATATGATTTCCAAAAATTACGTATTGTATATTGAAATGCTCGTATTGACGAGTAGATCGAACTTAGGAACATAAACAATCCCTGAGGTGGCCGGAAACCGTCGGAAAACACCACCACAGTGGCGGATCCGCCGTCGGCCCAAAGTCAGAATTTGACAAAACTCCCAACACCAAAGTTCTTCATCTCAACTCTAATTACAACTTTCATAACTACACCAAAGTCCAATTATAAACCAATCGATTGAATTTTACCTTAGAACAAATCGGCCCTATTGAAACCCTAGAATTTCAATTCCAAAATTCGACCTCCACAAGTTGAATCGATGCAAGCCACTTGTGGAAAGCATCTACGTCCTCCGAACTCCAAAAGCCCTCAAGAGTCACCGACAAAGGTGGCCGGAATCTCCACTTCCGACGAAGGCGATTTCGTCCCTGACGAGGCTTCTTCTCGGCCTTGCAGCGTCCACTACAGCTCAAATCGTGAAAAATCACTTGCACAGACGTGTAGAGGAGGTTGAGGAGAAGAAAGCCCACTTGGAATCGCGTCCGATAGTGGCCGGAGAAGGAAGAAATCAGTCGGCGAAGTGGAGAGGTGAAACTGGGCTCGGGCTGAAGAGAGGGAAAAAGTTTCCCAATTTGGAAACTTCTAATTTTTCTAATATTTTTTCCGGAAAAATTCCAGATATACCAAAATTGAAACTTTTTCCGACGGCCAAAACTTCTTCATACAAACTCCGATTTCCACGCTCCGCATGTCCACGAACTCGTATCAATGCGCTTTATGACTTTCGTGAAGGAAGTTTTCGGATAATCGCCACGTATAAAAAGTCAACCTTGAGCCCCCCCCCCCCCCCGCCCCCCTAAAAGTCATACTTTCCGAATAAAAATTTGTTCGAAACACTTCCGCTCCACCCCTGAGCCACGAAACTGTTCAATAACCATAAATTAGATTCCGAAAAATTCTCAGAAAATAAATACGAATTTCCGGGGCATCACAGCAATATCCCAAGTTTTCTAGAATATTCTTGAGTTTTCTTGAGCCACATGGTCTCCTAGTGCTCTCAGGTTTTCTAGCCACATCAGGACTCCTCATTTTAGCTCATTTCTGCATCCTTGTGCCTTGCCTTTGTCACTTCTAAGTCTCACATCCTTCTCATGTGTCTTTAAGCTCATTTCCTTGTTATTTTCTCTGATGTTCCTAGAAAATAGAAACTAAATTAAAAATGATTAAGTAAAGGAAATAACTAAGCAAAATATGGGGAGTTAAATATTAAAATGTCGCATTAAAATGCTCTTATCATTTATTGAAAAGGCAAAGTGGACATTTCGAGTCCACTAGTGTTTAAAGGTAAAAAAAACCCTAATTCCCTTCTCATTTTCTCCTTTTCTCTCTCTCGGTCTCATTACCTTTCTCCTTCCTTCTTCTTCCTCTCTCTCTCTCTCTCTCTCTCTCTCTCTCTCTCGCTCTCTCTCTCCGAGCACTGCCACTGCCGGAACCTTGATCTCTGGTCACCACCAATCGAACGCAGATGGAAATCTGGTCAAACCTAGGAAGAATCAATGCCGTGCATCGATCCCAGCCTCCACATGCTCCCCGTGAAACTTTGACACCACTGCTCCTCCACGTTCAACTACTTCTAGCCTATTTCTTGGGTCACCATCACCTTGGAATGAAATGGAAGGATATGAGGAGCAAAACCCATAAGCCTCTTCACCCACGAAGGTTGGACGACGCTGTAAGATCGATTCACGTTCTCTAGCCTAGTCTAATTGGCACCACCTCCAAAAATGGAACCAACACTTCATAATCTTCCAAAGCCCCATGGTTCCAATATCTAGCTCCGACCAAAACCGCCGCACGCGCAGACCATGGTGCATTAGCCACCGTGAGCACCGCCGTGAGCGCCACCAGCTTTTCCCTTTTGTTTGGTAAATTGGAATTTTGTCAAGTTTTTCTTAATTTAGGCCTTTGCTTTGATTTAGATTGAAACCCTAATTTGAAGGCTTAATTTGGATTATGTGAGGAGTATGGAATTTGTGTTTTGGAGACTCTAGAGAAAAGAGAAGGCACTAGTTTAGCTTGGTCGATAATGAAATATGGTAAGGACCTCGACTCTGTCTTGGTTGTGAAATTGGTTGAGAGTAAATTATTGATTGTATTGTTTTATTGCTAGGAATTGGAATGGTTGTTCATGGTAGAGGAATACACATATAGAATTGACCCTCTATTCAGAAATGCAGACATTATTGAAATTCATGAATTTTCACTTATATGTTTATTGATTCTTGGAATCTTATTGAGTTTAATCTCCTATATGAATTTATTTTTGAATTTTGTTCTTATTGAGAATATTTTGATGCGTGGGACACGTAGTTGTATTTTTTTTTTTTTTTGCATGAGGTTTACCGAGTATGATTGGGAACCGTACTCGTGCTTTCTATTGCAAGATTTTGAGGGAAGTTTCCTTCGTTTTCGGTTTTCAATGTTTTCTTATGCCATACTTGTGGTAATTATTTTGTCATGCTAGCACGTAGTCTGCCTTTGTGTGACGTGATTGGATCACAGAAGCCTGTCCACCTTTGTGGTGCTGTATTGTTGCCTTTGTGGCGGTAACTCTAAAGCCTAGTATCTTGTTCACCTAAGTGGTGTAAGGGTACGTACAAGAGTACTTTAGCTTGAGAGGCTATCACCCAAGGTTGGGAGGTTCACTCGTATGGCTATCGTCTTCCCCTACTTATAGTTTATTATTTTTGACTAGCGGGGCTAGTCAATTTTATTCTCCGAATTACATTCTTAAACACTTGCATGCATCAAAGTTTGTAATAAATTCATTGTGGGAAAGTATAAACCACTATTTAATTTCATATGTTATAATATTTATTTTTGTCCACGCACTCTAACATTATAAATGCTTTTCCCCTGGACCCTTCAGTTTCAAATGCCCAATTTGCAGATAGCTAGTTGAGGTCGGGCGTACCTAGAGTCGAGGCATAGTCAACATCACAACTTTCGTATATTTACCTTATTTTTAGTTTCTTGTATACCTTGTGTATCAGATTACTCTAACAACCTGTGGGCTAATTGTTCGTAAGTTGAGACTTGTATTGTACTTTGGGAGTTGAAATGATTCGGGGAGCAAGGTGGCTCCAGGAGTTAAGGATGGTGTTTGATATTAGAAGTGTAATCGTCTTTCTCCAGGTTTTGGATAGTCCATTTTAGGAGTGACTCTGCGGAATTTTCGGTAGAGTTATTCCTGAAGTGGGCCCCGCAGGATGATTATCAATCGTGCCCAAAATGCTCAACAATATGAGGGAATTGGTCAATCAACGCAAAGAGTAAATGTAACGTCCCATATCTCAATTTACCCGTTTACTAGTCATTTGGACTGTAAACGACACATACTTTCACTTTTTACTTTGTTACGATACTTTTAGTGGCCCTAAAAATTGACTTTTGTCCTTTAAAAAAAAAAAGACTTTTGTTCGGGTCAAAATTTGAGAAAATGTTCTTCATGGAAGTCGTAGAGGACGTTAAACCGAGCACGTGCATATGTGGTACGTAAAAATCGGAGTTCGTATGTGAAAGTTATGGCCGAAAATGTAAAAATTACTGTTCACGGTAACTTTCTATAAATATAGAAAGTTACTGTGGTGAGTTGCCATTTTTGGAAAAATACCCAGTTTTCTCTCTCTTCTTCCCCGATCCTTTTCTCCTCTTCGATCTGATTCTTCCTTCTCCGGCCGACCCATGACGGAATCTGGTCACCGGCAAGCTCGCCTCTTCCTCCTTGTCACATCTGTGGTGGTGTTTTGCAGTGATTCAGTCGGAGGAGCTCGATTTTGAGCCGTGAAGTTCACTCTAGCCGATCGGAACTTTCGTCGATTTTCGGCGATTCCGGCCTTCTCTAGCCACTAAACCGGTGTCGAAGGTTTGGTTTTTGCCAAGGATCATTTTGCCCCTAGCCTTGAGCCACGATTTGCAGTGTGGAGGTCGAATCGACGATTTCAAATCCTACGGTTCTTGGGTTTTTTCTGGAAAAAACTTCACCGGCCAATTTCGATCACTTACAAGTAAAATTGGAACTTGTTGTAGTTGTGAAAAATGCTTGGATTGTTGAGTAGGTGGTGCTGCCATAATTTTGTGGCCATCGGAGCTGGTGGCGGTGGCTGCAGCGTGTAGGGCAGTGTTTTGATTCTAGTTTTTAGCCCATTAAATCCTATAAATGTTGTAGACCTTTGTATGCGAAGTTTGGTGTATTTTGGAGGAGTTTGGAATTGTTTGTGATTTTCCGAAGTTCGGAGTTTTGTGAATGAATTGTGGGAAATCCGGCCGTCGGATTTCCCTCGTTTTCGTTGTGGAATATATAAATCGAGGAATTGGTGTCATGGGTGTGATTTGGATTGAATCCGAGTAGTAATGGAGATAGGGATTTTCGTGTTTCGTTTAGATTCGTAATTATTTATTTGAATTGTCATTTATGAAAGTGTACTTGTGTACAGGACGATATATCGAGTTGCCGCTTGACGAAAGAACTCGTTTGCGTGGTCGCCAACCAGTAGTGTGAGTAGACGTTTGATTTTGAATATTGATGCATGCATTTATTTCTCTAAAGTAATGCTTTATTTAATTATCATCTTTTATATTTTGAGCATATGATGAATTGCTATCGGTAGTGATTTTGGTTTTCGGACTATGAAGTGATTTCGGATTTGATTGGATTTTGAGATTTATGAAATATTATAAAGTGATTTTGGGAATGAATTGTTTTCGGATTTTAAATGAAATTTTTTCGAGGAAACGATTGATCTAATTATAGTTTTAGCGTGTGGGACACGCTGTTGATTTATGTGATTTTTTACGAGAATTTCCGGGTAGGTTGGGAATCGTACCCGTGTTTTATTTTTTATTTATTTGTGGGACTTATGGGGACGCCTTATAGATTTACTGGATTTGAATGGTTTTTACCCACCATACCTGGGTTGTCATTTAGTTCTCCTCTTCACTTGGGTGTAGTCGAGCCTTATTAGTACTCCTCCCCGCTTACTATGTGTTTGCGGGTGAGCTGAGCAGAGCATGGGATGCTCCAGAGTGTGGGACACTCCGACCCGAGCCTGAGAGGCTCCCTTCTTTCGTATGGTGATACTTCTTCCCCATATGTTATCGTTGCTTGACTAGCGGGGCTAGTCCGATTTTCACTGTAGCCAGCGGGGTAGTCTTATCTTCTTGAGAAACTAGATTTCGGTTTTACGATATATTTTTTTTTCGAATGTTGTGACTAGTGAGGCTAGTCGGTTTATCGTTTTGAAATTCTTGGATTTAAAGCTAAATGTGTTTTCTTATTGAGCATGCATCAGATTTTTAAGAGAATAAATGTGGGAAAGTATGAAATCCTTTCTCTTTTAAATTGTTTATTTTTGTCCACTCACGCTAATGTTTTTCGTCTACTTTTCCCTGGGCCTTTCGGTTTCTAATGCCCAGTTTACAGGCGTTATTAGTTGAGATCGGGCGTACATGGTTCGAGGCATAGTTGACGAATAGCTTCCGCACTTCTTCGTTTGGCTCTTATCTATGATACGCTAAAAGTAAGCGCATAATTTGACCCTGAAAATGTCATCGTTAGTATATGGTAAATAGGGATCGTTCTAACCGGGGATTGAGGGTACACCTGTCATTGTAAAACAAATAAAGAATTAATAAAAGTATAAAGTATTATTTACAAAAATAAAACAAACAAAAGGGGGTTTTAGGATTATTAAATTAAAAATTAAATAAATAAAATAAAGAAAATGTAAAAACATATATACACGGGTGGAACGCAAGTAACAAAAATCAAAACCACAATCATATGAATGAAATCCAATCACAATTTCTATAGTTGATTTTCTATGTCATGAGAAAGAAGTTGACCATGTGAAACGTTAGAAAGCAAACGATTTCCCATTTTTTACTTTCCTTCAATATTTAATCTAAGTGAAAGCACCTAAATTAAACCTATTGAACATGCAATCATAGTCTAGAAAGCTAGCTACTCAAGAACATATTCAATGCATGAAGCACAAAGAAAGGATGTCAACCAAAGTGCACAACCTAGTTATAAATAAGTTCACCTATTTGCAATCCTCCTTAATTGATTTCAACTTTTGTCCAAAGCCTTTACTATTTAAATCGAGCTCCAATTACATGCATATATCCTAAGTTGGCCACCAAAGAACACAAACATGCAAAAGTTTTCTGTAATCCAAAATCAATCAAACAATCTCACATAAGCAACATATAAAAATCACAATTTTATTTCAAAACATATAAACAGGCTTTAAACTTTGCCCTTAACGTCATGTTTACTAGAATTCATAACTCTACGAATCAAACAAAGGAAAACAAAAGAAAGTATGAAATACACCGTGAAAGATGGATGACTTGGCCTTAAGACGAAGAACTCGAAAATCCTTGAAAGCAAGCAATCTTCTAGGGGCGACACAAGGGTGGATGGCGGATAAGATCTTGATGTATTGCATGACTTCTTCTCCTCCTTGGTTGAGACGAAGAGCTTCTGAAGACTAGAGAATGGAGAGAATTTTTCTGATGTTTATTTACTGAGGGAGAGAGGTGTGGTGTGGAGGGTTGTGGTGTGATGGTGTGTTGTGTGATGGTAGTGTGGTGTGATGGTGTCTAAAACGTCTAGAGATGAGGCTATATATAGGGGAAGGCAAGACTTCATGAATTTAATTTCCAAAGAATTTTCTGGTTGCACCACACAGCTCCAACCAATGAATTAATGCCACGTCAGCTCTGCCATGTTACTCAACCAATCAAAAAGCTCCAAAATAATTCCAAATATATTATTGCTGATTTCCCAATATTTTATCTGATTTTTCTCTTAATTTTCGGCCAAAATAATCTTGAGTGAAAATATGAATGAATCTGGACTTGTTTTGGACCTTTTCTCCCTTAGATCTCTCCATGGCGTCATTATCCTTGATCCTCTCTTGATTTTTGACATTAACTCCATAGTTTCCCATGGAAAAATCAGATTTAATTCCCCAATAATATCTCCAATGTCATCTACAAGCCATGTGGTTTCCTAGTGCCATCAGGACTCCTCTCTTTTTGCCATGTGTATTCATTTCAGCTCATTTCTTCTCCATTTTCTCCCTTGTACCTAGAAAATAAAACTAAATTAAAATTTATTTATTTAAGGAAATAACTAAGTAAAATATGAGGAAATAACTATTAAAACATCGCATTAAAATGCTCCTATCAAATTCCCCCACACTTAGCTTTTGCTAGTCCCTTAGCAAAATCAAAACAAAGACACAAACTTAGACTCAACCAAAATTTAAAGAAAGAAAGACTCAAACATTACAACATACAATGACTCTATTGCCCTTCAACATTTTGTCTCAGAAATTTCTTACTTTCACAACATCAAAATTAGCACTCAACCAAGAATCAATGTTTATGCATTCGAGAATTAATTCAAACATATAATCGACATATGAATAAGTAGGACCTGGTTGTAACAATGGTGATGGGGTGGAGCTCAGCATGTTTCAGACAAGTATGATTCATATTCTCAAGGGGTATATCCACTCTTTCTTTTCTCAGATCAAGGCAATGCTTAAAAGCTTATAATCACTCAATTATATGTGAGAGAAAATATTTTGAGGTAATCAAATAGCTCACATATATATAAGAAACGAAAAGCACTTTGTGAATATAATAATTTTTTTTTCAAAGATCTCATGAAAGATATCAACTACTTGCACGGATGGACCCAAGCCATAGGTTCAACTCTTATAACTCATCTCCACAGATCAAAGGCTGTCCCATCTTAAGGATCAAGAAGGTCTTATTAAATGTTGTAATGGGGCCAAGGCTCAAGGTTTTAAGAAATGAAAGGGTAAAGAATTTAACAAAGTATCCTAAAAACCTAGCAGAGCTCATGTTGTTGTAGATAGGCTTCTAGAAATCCACCAAAGCATAACGTCACACCCATAGAGGCAAAAGAAAAGAGCCTAATGTCTTCATGTTGGACCCAAACTTCATTCTAAACTTCCTTTGAACTCTCGTGAACTGGACAAAGTCCAAATTTTTCTGTAGTGGGCCTTCAATTCAAAACGATCTCCAAACTCACCAAGTATGGGGGACTAAAATCCATAAATATATATATATATATTTTTTTTTTCTAACCGTACACAATTCTTTCTTTTTCTTTTTCGCGGCTTTCACATATTTTTCTTTCTTTCTTTCATGGACAAGTCTACCCCCACACTTGAACTTTCACCTCTTCTCATCCTTCATCATTGACGCCAAATACTCTAGTAAAGTCTCAAAATTAGCTTCACTAAGTTTCTAGAACAAAGGGTAAGGTTGTAACTATACTAAGGTTCAGGTTAAGGATTTTAAGGGTGATGAAAGAAAAGGCTTAATGTAGGCTCAAAGGGGTTTATCTAGGGGATAGTGCACACATGTGTACACAAAAATAGGGACACAGGCTTATTTGGCAATGATTGTAATTCCTAGGGTGCCTCTATCATTTCCAGAATGAGGGACATGTATTGATAAAAGTCTCAACAAGCACAAGAGCGAATTCTAGCATTCTCTAGTCCATCAAACTTAATCTATGGCAAGCAATCAATCAAATGAAAGAATAATGAGATCATCAAAACATCGCCAAGAAAATAAGAGTATATTTTTCATTTATCACTCCAAGAAAAAGGGACATGGGCTCAAATATCTCACATGAGCTTTTATGAATTAAAACTCACCCTAACATGCTCATATTCTGTACCAAGGTCACGAAATCCATATACACTACATATGCATACACTTTTCATATATCTCAATTAACCAAAGAATACCATTTAAAATCATCTCAATCTTGTGATCCTCTTTTATCCATAATTTCAGAGATATAGATTCATCCTAGACAGTTGAAAGACATCATATGACTCAAAAATAAAAACAAAGGACTAAGACTCAAGAAATAAAAGCAAATTTTTTTTTAATTTTTGACATTTTTCGATTTTTTTGTATTTTTCAATATATATGACTCAAGACACAAGTATAAATCCCTTCCCCCACACTTAAATATTGCATTGTCCTCAATGTAATCAATTATAAACATGCAATGAAACAAATAAGCATAGATAGAAGACATTTACGAAAAAAAATTCTAAAATAAAAACAAAAGAGAAAAACTGAAAAATAGAAAGAAATAGGGAAAGAGAAAGCAAATTTGTGTTTGTAGACTCATTCACAGCTGCTTTTGAATTGGGTTGCCTCCTAAGCAGTGCTTGAGTTTAACGTCTTTCAGCCAGACGGTACCTCCATTAAATAAAGTTAGTGACTATAATTAACAAAGAAATACAAAATATATACATATAAGTATCTATGAATTACAAACTACAAGTATAATTAACAAGTACATTGTACAAAAAACACAAGTTAAGTACACAAGTGAGTACAAAACATGAAAAGTATTTTTACAAGATTTTTTTTTTTTTTACCTTAGTGTATCACAACATTTTCGTTTGTTATAAATATTGTTGATATTAAATTTAATTCCAAGCGGTAAATCAAGTGGACGTGCGGCCCAAGTATAGTCGCCTAGACACAAACTCCCTTTCAAATCCTTTGGGCAACCTTCCTGAAATGGCCAGGTGGGGGAGGACGAACACGAGAGGAAAAATCCATTTTGGCATGAGCTACTCCCACATAGTGGTTTAGGCTCATTTGCAAGCACTTCTGGATTCAAAAACCCGTCATGAACGTTGTCCCCTTCCTAGACACCATTTCACATAGGCTTTCTTACTAAGATGAGAAAGTTCATAAGTGTGAAGACAGTTCAACAAGTGTTAATAAAGGCCGCCCTCAACCTCAAGGGACCTGAACTAGGCACCAATAAGGGGTTTAGGCCAATATTAACAAACGCGACTTCACCTATTCCTTTCAATTTACAACTTACAATTAAAACTCGTATTCAACAATATAAAAAAAACAACCTAGTTAATTTACACTAAGTTTCAAACAATTTATATACAACAATTAACATAAACAAAAACAAGTGATTTTTCAATCCCAGGCAACGACTCCAAAAATTGATACGCTAAAAGTAAGCGCATAATTTAACCCTGAAAATGTCATCGTGAGTATATGGTAAATAGGGATCGTTCTAACTGGGGATTGAGGGTACACCTGTCATTGTAAAACAAATAAAGAATTAATAAAAGTATAAAGTTTATTTACAAAAATAAAACAAACAAAAGGGGGTTTTAGGATTATTAAATTAAAAATTAATTAAATAAAATAAAGAAAATGTAAAAACATATATACACGGGTGGAACGCAAGTAACAAAGATCAAAACCACAATCATATGAATGAAATCCAATCACAATTTCTATAGTTGATTTTCTATGTCATGAGAAAGAAGTTGACCATGTGAAACGTTAGAAAGCAAACGATTTCCCATTTTTCACTTTCCTTCAATATTTAATCTAAGTGAAAGAACCAAAATTAAACCTATTGAACATACAATCATAGTCTAGAAAGCTAGCTACTCAAGAACATATTCAATGCATGAAGAACAAAGAAATGATGTTAACCAAAATGCACAACCTAGTTATGAATAAGTTCACCTATTTGCAATCCTCCTTAATTGATTTCGACTTTTGTCCAAAGCCTTTACTACTTAAATCTAGCTCAAATTACATGCATATATCCTAAGTTGGCCACCAAAGAACACAAACATGCAAAAGTTTTCTGTAATCCAAAATCAATCAAGCAATCTCACATAAGCAACATATAAATCAACATATAAAAATCACAATTTTATTTCAAAACATATAAACGGGCTTTAAACTTTGCCCTTAACGTCATGTTAACTAGAATTCATAACTCTATGAATCAAACAAAGGAAAACAAAAGAAAGTATGAAATACACCGTGAAAGATGGATGACATGGCCTTAAGACAAAGAACTCGAAAATCCTTGAAAGCAAGCAATCTTCTAGGGATGACACAAGGGTGGATGGCGGATAGGATCTTGATGTATTGCATGACTTCTTCTCCTCCTTGGTTGAGACGCAGAGCTTCTGAAGACTAGAGAATGGAGAGAATTTTTCTGATGTTCTTTTACTGAGGGAGAGAGGTGTGGTGTGATGGTGTGTTGTGTGATGGTAGTGTGGTGTGATAGTGTCTAAAACGTCTAGAGATGAGGCTATATATAGGGGAAGGCAAGACTTCATGAATTTAATTTCCAAAGAATTTTCTGGTTGCACCACACAGCTCCAACCAATGAATTAATGCCACGTCAGCTCTACCATGTCACTCAACCAATCAAAAAGCTCCAAAATAATTCCATAATCTTTCCAAATATATTATTGCTGATTTCCCAAGATTTTATCTGATTTTTCTCTTAATTTTCGGCCAAAATAATCTTGAGTGAAAATAGGAATGAATCTGGACTTGTTTTGGACCTTTTCTCCCTTAAATCTCTCCATGGCGTCATTATCCTTGATCCTCTCTTGATTTTTGACATTAACTCCATAGTTTCCCATGGCAAAATCAGATTTAATTCCCCAATAATATCTCCAATGTCATCTTCAAGCCATGTGGTTTCCTAGTGCCATCAGGACTTCTCTCTTTTTGCCATGTGTATTCATTTCAACTCATTTCTTCTCCATTTTCTCCCTTGTACCTAGAAAATAAAACTAAATTAAAATTTATTTATTTAAGGAAATAACTAAGTAAAATATGAGGAAATAACTATTAAAACATCGCATTAAAATGCTCCTATCAATCTATTGTGGGTTAATGTTTTGGGTAGTCCACTTTAGGGGTGACTCGGCCAGTTCTCGGTATAGTTATCTCTAAGGTGGACCCCGCAGGGCCACCTCGGATTTCAGGGTGAAATCTGGGGGGGTCCTGTCAACTTTGTATAAGAGCATTTGGTTGTTAGGTTCTGTAGAGTCGTTTCTATTCTGTTGCCTTATATGCTTGGTGTTGCCCAGTACCTCTCGAGTGATGGCCCGACTACAGCGGTTCCCCATCGTTTAATCTTCGGTGTTATGGTATTCATCAAATGTGTCAGGTACAAAGCTAGTTGGTTTTCTTCTGGTGCTATGCCTCTTGTACGCCGACCTCCTAGGGTTTTCTTTGCTTATTCGATTGGTTAACTGTCTTGCGCCTATCCCTGGTGATGGCAGAGTAAAACTACTCTACAGTTTTGAGTTGTGCTACGAAATGTGATTCGAGGAAAAAGTTGTGGTTGTCTTTTCCTCGATGCCAACAAGTTTGTTGGGGCAGGGATTAAGTTGCGGAAACAGGAGTTTGAGTTTGTGTTTGAGTGTCTGAGACGAGTGACAATAGCTTTGGGCTGTCTCTGGATGATATAACTGCTTCGGAAATCAGGATTGTGGGTGGAAATGGACTTTATAATAATGGTGATTCTGACTTTGAACCAAGTTTCGGGAAAGGTGTTTTGTGTTGTGATCGGTTGTTAAGTAGCATTGAAATATTATTGGAAGTTTTTGGTGATTCTTTGGGAACCTTAGTGTTGGAAACCATTTACAGAGAAAATTGAATAAATATTCTGAATTTTTATGGCTAGATGCCGTGTTTCCAAGTGACTCTCTGGTCACTGATAATGGTAAAGTATTCCAGTGGTGATTAATTTGAGAAATTGGATCGTTACCTGGTGGGACCACTTTTGGATCCAAGTGTTGCGTTGTTTGATACAAGATATTGGACGAGTGCCTTTTGTTCTCCATCATGGATACCGTTCAAGGAAGACCTGGTGAATGGTGTTTTGTCGTCTTGGAAACTGTTTGCTGTTTGAGTTTAATACGTGTAGAGGATTGCTTTGGAGGAATTGAGTGGTCTTACTATCTTGGTGCCATTACTGGTGGTAATGGTTAGGCTGTTGAGATATTAGTTCTGACGTTGAAACGAGTTTCGGAAAATGTGTTACATGATGTGACCGGCTATGTAAGTAACATTTGGGGACGTGTATAGTTGTTACTTGTCCGTGTTAATTTCGAGGGCTAAATTTTCATAAGGAGGGGATATTGTAACGTCCCATATCTCAATTTACCCGTTTATTAGTCATTCGGACACAAACTTTCACTTTTTACTTTGTTTCGATACTTTTAGTGACCCTAAAAATTGACTTTTGTTCGGGTCAAAATTTGAGAAAATGTTCTACATGGAAGTCGTAGAGGACGTTAAACCGAGCGCGTGCATATGTGGTACGTAAAATTAGGAGTTTGTATGTGAAAGTTATGGCCGAAAATGTAAAAGTTACTGTTCACGGTAACTTTCTATAAATCTGTGGTGAGTTGCCATTTTTGGAAACCTATCTAATTTTCTCTCTCTTCTTCCCCGATCATTTTCTCCTCTTCGGTCCGATTCTTCCTCCTCCGATTTCTTCCTTCTCCGGCCAACCCACGATGGAATCTGGGCACTGGCAAGCTTGCCTCTTCTTCCTTGTCAGATCTGTGGTGGTGTTTTGCAGTGATTCAGCCGGAGGAGCTCGATTTTGAGCCGTGAAGTTCACTCTAGCCGATCGGAACTTTCGTAGATTTTCGGCGATTCACGCCGTCTCCGCCCACCAAACCGGCGTCGAAGGTTCGGTTTTTGCCAAGGATCATTTTGCCCCTAGCCTTGAGCCACGATTTGCAGTGTGGAGGTCGAATCGACGATTTCGAATCCTACAGTTCTTGGGGTTTTTCTAGAAAAAAATTCACCGGCCAATTTCGATCACTTATAGGTAAAATTGGAACTTGTTGTAGTTGTGAAAAATGCTTGGACTGTTGAGTAGGTGGTGCTGTCAAAATTTTGTGGCCATCGGAGCTGGTGGAGGTGGCAGCGGCTGCAGCGTGTAGGGCAATGTTTTGATTCTGGTTTTTAGCCCATTAAATCCTATAAATGTTGTAGAGCTTTGTATGCGAAGTTTGGTGAATTTTGGAGGAGTTTGGAATTGTTTGTGATTTTCTGAAGTTCGGAGTTTTGTGATTGAATTGTGGGAATTCCGGCCATCGGATTTCCCTCGTTTTCATTGTGGAATATGTAAATCGAGGAATTGGTGTTATGGGTGTGATTTGGATTGAATCCGAGAAGTAATGTTGATAGGGATTTTCGGGTTTCGTTTAGGTTTGTAATTATTTATTTGAATTGTCGTTTATGGAAGTGTACTTGTGTACAGGACGATATATCGAGCTGTGAGTGGTCGCCAACCAGTACTGTGAGTGGACATTTGATTTTGAATATTGATGCATGCATTTATTTCTCTAAAGTAATGCTTTATTTAATTATCATCTTTTATATTTTGAGCATATGATGAATTGCTATCGGTAGTGATTTTGGTTTTCGGACTATGAAGTGATTTCGGATTTGATTGGATTTTGAGATTTATGAAATATTATAAAGTGATTTCGGGAATGAATTGTTTTCGGATTTTAAATGGAATTTTTTCGAGGAAACGATTGATCTAATTATTGTTTTAGCGTGTGGGACACGCTGTTGATTTATGTGACTTTTTACGAGAATTTCCGGGTAGGTTGGGAATCGTACCCGTGTTTTATTTTTTATTTATTTGCAGGACTTATGGGGAAGCCTTATAGATTTACTGGATTTGAATGGTTTTTACCCACCATACCCGGGTCGTCATTTAGTTCTCCTCCTCACGTGGGTGTAGTCGAGCCTTATTAGTACTCCTCCCCGCTTACTATGTGTTTGCGGGTGAGCTGAGCAGAGCATGGGATGCTCCAGAGTGTGGGACACTCCGACCCGAGCCTAGGAGGCTCCCTTCTTTCGTATGGTGATACTTCTTCCCCATATGTTATCGTTGCTTGACTAGCGGGGCTGGTCTTATCTTCCTGAGAAACGAGATTTTGGTTTTACGATATATTTTTTTCGAATGTTGTGACTAACGAGGCTAGTCGGTTTATCGTTTTGAAATTCTTGGATTTAAAGCTAAATGTGTTTTCTTATTGTGCATGCATAAGATTTTTTAAGAGAATAAATGTGAGTAAGTATGAAATCCTTTTTCTTTTAAATTGTTTATTTTTGTCCACTCGCGCTAACGTTTTTCATCTACTTTCCCTTGGGCCTTTCGGTTTCTAATGCCCAGTTTGCAGGCGTTATTAGTTGAGGTCGGGCGTACATGGTTCGAGGCATAGTTGACGAATAGCTTCCGCACTTCTTCGTTTGGCTCTGATCTATTGTGGGTTAATGTTTTGGGTAGTCCACTTTTGGGGTGACTCGGCCAGTTCTGGGTAGAGTTATCTCTGAGGTGGACCCTGCAGGGCCACCTCGGATTTCAGGAGGTAAGTACTTATGAAATTCTTGATAAAAAACTGAACAAATTCCTTACTTCACTTGTGAGCCAAGTATTTAGCATTCAAGGACAACCAACGTCCCAAGCTTGTGAAAATGGTGAATGGGAAGACCTAAATGCCATTGATGCTACCAGAGCAATATTCAACATCCCCAAGATTTTAGAAGCCTCAGGTTTCTCAAAACTTTGTTTCTTCAAATTTCGATTCGATTTCTAACACTAACTATGATAAGTTCTTGTGGAAAGTCAAAAGAGTCATAGTAAGGATATCTCTGAGCTGAAGAAGCGAATGGGTCAAGTTGTGGACTTCTAAGATTTCAGACCCAAAGTTCCAATATGCTAAAGCTGTCACAACAAGGAGTGGAAGAACACTTGTTGACCCACCAAAAAAAAAAAAAGGCCCAAAATGTCATAGTGGAAGAAGAGAAAAGGTATTTGTGGATCGACCTAAGGCATCCAATAAAGCCCAAGTGGACGTTGAGATTGAGGAGGAACAAGAACCAACGAAATTGGAGGTTGAGAAAGACCCTGCTACATCAAAGTTAGAGGCTTTGACGTCAAAGCCCTTTTATGTGATTGATAATAAAGTTACGTTTTCTATATCTTGAATTTTATGTTGCTTATGTGAGATTTCTTAATTGATTTCAAATTACATAAAACTTTTGCATTTTGTTCTATTTGGTTCGAAACTGATAGGATTTGCATATAATTACATAAAACAAGTCACATAATAGTTTTGTGACCCTAATTTCGAACGTAGTAAAGGCTTTGGACAAACAATACTAAAAACAATTGCTTTTGCAACGCCTATTTTGCGACGGTAAATTGAGCTTTTGCGACGGAAAAAACTTTTCGCTACGGAAAATTGTACCTTTTGTGACGGAAATGTTGGCATTGCAATAGGTGGCGTCACAAGATCCATTTGCGACGGTAAAATGCCGTCGCAAAAGGTAATTGCGACGATATTCTCTTGCCGTCGCATCAGTTATTGTTTTGCGATGGCGATTTGCTACACAAGTTTCCGTCACAAAGTTTACATCAGGGTAGCCCATGTAGAGGTATTTGCTACGGCTATGATGCCGTTGCAATGTATATATTTTCAAAATAACCGCCAAATCTTGCCGCCAAAATTGTTGCTACGGTTAGTTTGCCATTGCCAATATATTTATAAATTTTTATTAAAATATTTTGATAAATAGATAAAACTATATAATTTTATACCAATTGTGATGCTGAAATGGCTATTGCAAACGCTTATTTTGTTTTATTATTATTATTGCCCATTTCCACAAAATTAAACAAATAAATAATAATAATAGTTAAGCAATTATATCTGCATCTATTAAATCAAATAGGAAATTAACATTAATTCATAAAAAATATAATTAAACATATCCATTGAGTCATTGTACCATATTCAAATACAAACACTAAAATGAAAATAAATGTGTTGTCATTTCCAAGTATTGAAAATTATAACCACACTTGAAATAAAACAACAATCACAAGTGCACCATTTTACTCTCATTTTGTGAGCTTTGCACTTGCTTTCATTTGTGATACGCTCAAAGCAAGCATATAATTTAACCCTATAAAATGTCATCGTTAGTATATAGTAAATAGGGATCGTTCTATTCCGGGGATTGAAGATACACCTGTCATTGTAAAACAATTAAATAATTAAAATAAAAGCAAAGTATAATATTTACAAATATATACAATTTACGAAATAAAAAAGGGGGTTAAGGGTTTTTGGGTTTCCGAAATTTAAAAGAAACAAAACAAAGAAATAAAATTAAGTAAATACAAAAACACAAATACAAGAATGGAACATAAGAAACAAAGATCAAAACCAAGTTCATAATCAAA
>LYNE01004131.1:8343-19374 GCA_001662545.1 Rosa x damascena
AAACAAACAATCAGCAAATTTACTTCTAACAAGAATATGAGGAATGAATTTATTCAATGGAAGAGGCAAGTGAACAAAATCTCTCCAAAGAAAGAGGTAAGGTGTTTGATGTCTGTCAAAGAATGTGCAATTGATTAACAGTTCAACAGTTTTGAATCTGCTTCAACTTGCACTTTCTCAAAACTAAATTTATCAGGACAAATTACAAATTTAGTTTTTTTTTTAGGAGAAACGAAAACACTTTTATTAATCGGACTCAAGCACAAGCAGTAGTAACCGTTACAAGAAGCCAGCCATGAACTGGAAACAAACTCCTACAAAGTAACACACTCCAACTTCAAGAGCCCTACATATACAGAATAAAAGTGGGGATGCCAAGCCGACTACGACCATTCTCAAAAAGCACACCCCACCAGTTCCACATGCGAAAACTAAAAAACGAAAAAAGAAAAAAAGAAAAACATACCCCCAATGTGTTAGACGTGGCATGTCACTTCCAAGCCCAACAACAAAAGGGAAAAGAAAAGAAAATAAAAATAAAAATAGAATGGATTAGGCCCACATTCAGACCCCAACAAACCCTAGACCTGAATCAAACCCTAGCAATCCTAGAAGCAGATAGCTGCCAGCGGCCGGCGCATCATCTTCACCATGGCAAAACAGCACAACCACCACCACCATTGTCGCACCTAGGAGAGGAAGCAAAGCCATGGACAAGGGGAAAGACCTTACCTCGCCGTGACTCATGGGGAAAGACAAAGCCTCGCTATCACCATCACCAACCTTACCACCGCCTGCATCTCAGCCACTAGCAGCGCCGCCAGGGTAAAAAAACCAAGGCCAAAACACCAAGCTGAGCACAGATACCAACTAGAGAGAAACAATATGAGCTTTGAAGCAGTTCATGACCACCACCATCAACGCTGTCAAGACGTGCCAAAGACACACCGGTGCCTCCATAACCGGTTGATGCGGATCATCATCACGGGTCGCCCAAACAGCAGGGACCTTCAGAATCCTCATATTAGAAGTTAGGGAGGAAGGAACAGAACAAGGAATGGATAGAGAAGCAGAGGATAGGGAGATGGGAGAGTGATCGAAGAGATCTATCAGAAAACAGAAGTACGGCCTTGCGGCTACCAAAGAAACACGAGAGAGAAAAACTTACAAATTTAGTTTAATTCTATGATTATGTACGTTTTTTTTTTTACCTCATTTGATAAATTATTCGAAAATCAAGTATGATTTGTGACAAAATAGAATTGCAAAATTTGGGAGATCTTTCCTTTCAAACATATTATTAGCCTCCTTGCCAAATTTCAAACAAAAAATATGAGAACCATACCTAAAAACTATATACAAAGTTGGTTGGTGTCTTGGTGATCTACATCTTTGTCCACCAGTGACTTCCTAGATAGCAGGGACTAGTAACTCTTTTAACTGAAATGCACGCCGCACTAAATTAGTGGGCTACTTAAGCCAAAAATGAAGCATCTTTGATTTTGGATTTTTCTAATTCGAAGCTGATCTGGGATTTAACAACTCCATGGACTAAAGTCCAAGTCTCGAACATTAGCTTCGGGTTCCTAACATATATTTATACACACTGCTACCCTTTCGATATCAGTGTCCCTTTAGAATATGATCGATAAAATCTGACTTCTGTTTTCCATAACTCATCTGAGAACACAAACTGACCATCTCACTGAAAAGCAACCCACTCCCTGCTTAATTAATGCCCTTGGTTTCCTAACCCTAAAATAAACTAGGCCATCATTTCTCCAAGGTTTAACTAAATCAAAACCGAACCTTTTTAACTTGGGTAAAGTTCTATAATGTCGACGAGATATTGAAACTATGAGCTGTTACTAGTTTCGTTTGAGATGTGTCTATCTCAAACAATAAGCTAATCATATAATTTCGGACTCTAGTGTTTCACTATTCCGAAGCACTAAAAATCACCATGTTAGGTAGTAGTCTAGTACTCCTTCATTACTTCTATAATCTCGATGAAGATAATATAACCTGAAAGTTCAAACTCCAGGGAGGACCGTAGAACACGTGCTAGCTAATAGTAGTATAGTACTCCTTCATTACTACTTGTTTATGCAGAGAGCTAGACAGTTACACTACAAGACCCGGCATATTTGCTTTTTATAAAAGCAACCTATGGCAAAAGAAAAGAAAGCAACACAACATTCATAAGAAAAAAGCTCTATGCTATTCTGAAACTAGGCTAATTTTCTCAGTCCTCATCTGTCTCTCTCTGTTTCCAGCTGAACACGATGAGCATTTTCTTCTTCTTCTTGCTCCTCCTATCACTCTCATCCTCTGTTTCACTGGGCAGCTCAAGTAGCAGCAATCAAGCTACAACTAAGCAACCCAACCCATTCACACACAAAGCCTCACTGATCCGCTACTGGGACACCCACATTTCCAACCATCTTCCAAAGCCCACTTTCCTCTTCTCCAAAGCCTCAAACCTAAACCCAATCGACTCCGCGATTCTCACCAAACTCGCCGCCCAGAACTCACTCTCCTCCCACTTCTCCTCCTTCTGTTCCCTCGCCAACCTCTACTGCTCCTTTGACGCATTTTCACAGACACCTGGTGAGCAACTCGCCGCGGCCCGATCCAAAGACGCAAACTTCACCGGCTATGCGAACAAGGACTTCGCCAACTACGGCACCTCCCGGCTCGGCGGCGCCGACTCGTTCAAGAACTACTCCGCCGAGCTGAACTCGCCGCAAGACTCGTTCACCAAGTACAGCAAAGCCTCCCGCTCGCACAGCGAACACTTCACCAGCTACGCCCACGACGCCAATGTAGCCAACGACAGCTTCACCAACTACGCCGCCGGCGCCGTTTCCGGATCCGGCGATTTCAACAGCTACCACGACCGGGTCAACGTCCCCAATCTCCGATTCGCTTCCTACGACTCGAGCTCCAACAACCACAAGCTCTCCTTCACCAGCTACAGCGACGACACCAACGCCGGCTCCGAAACGTTCATCAGCTACGGCAAGAAAGGCAATGCCAACCGGAACGAGTTCAACAGCTACGCCGGAGACGCCAACATAGTCGGGTCGGGTTTCACGGGTTACGGAGAGTCCGGGAACGCAGCAAACGACTCGTTTAAAGGGTACGGTCTCTCCGGTAATAACCCGCACAACAATTTCAAGAGCTACGGAGCCGGCGGGAAGTCCGGGATCGACAGCTTCTCGAGTTACCGGAACGGAGCCAACGTCGGCGACGATTCCTTCCAGTCTTACGCCAGGAACTCGAACTCCGGGAAAGTGACTTTCTCGAACTACGGCAAGTCGTTTAATCTCGGAAATGATTCGTTTAAGGAGTACGGAGCCGGGTCGACGGGCCGGACCACTGTCGGGTTCAAATCTTACAGCCTGGGCCGCTCGTTCAAAGACTATGCCAAAAACGGTGTTGCTTTTGCTGAGTACAGCAACTCCACCACTGTTGCAACTGATTCTGAAGAAAACAGAGCGAGTGGTGGCAGTTCTGTAAATAGATGGGTTGAGCCGGGCAAGTTCTTTAGAGAATCTTTGTTGAAGCAGGGGAATGTAATGGTGATGCCCGACATTAACGACAAAATGCCGGAAAGGTCGTTTCTACCCCGGCCTATTTTGTCAAAATTACCGTTTTCCACGGCGAGGATGTCGGAGCTAAGGGAGTTATTTCACGCTGGCGACAACTCCGCCGCGGAACGCGTGATAATCAACGCGCTGACGGAGTGCGAAAGGGCCCCGAGTCCCGGTGAGACGAAGCGGTGCGTGGGCTCAGTGGAAGACATGATTGACTTCTCTGTGTCGGTCCTCGGCCGCAATGTGGTGGTTAGGACCACGGAGAATGTGAGCGGGTCTAAGCAGAAGGTGATGATCGGAAAGGTCAGCGGAATCAACGGCGGACGAGTGACGGAATCGGTTTCGTGTCATCAGAGCTTGTACCCGTACTTACTGTATTACTGCCACTCTGTACCCAAGGTTAGGGTTTACGAGGCTGATATTGTCGATGTGGCGAGCCGAAACAAGATCAATCGCGGTGTTGCGATTTGTCATCTTGACACGTCATCGTGGAGCCCGGGACATGGTGCGTTCGTGGCACTGGGGTCCAGTCCCGGAAATACTGAAGTGTGCCACTGGATTTTTGAAAACGACATGACTTGGACAGTAGCGGATTAGAGGACCGTAAAATGCAGTAGCTTGGTTTTGTCTTACATATTAATTTACATAGCCTGATTGATCTGTTGTCGTCTCAAGCCCTTTTGATTTGGCAATTTGATTGCTTCTATGGAATTGCCTTCATTTGCTTTCCCATGATTTTTCTTCCAGAATTTCTGTTCTCTGAGATGAAAGCACCATCTCAAACTAGCTTATTAGGTACGTGTAATTCAACCAAGAAAAACCTTAGCAGCGTATCTAATTAAGTACGATATATGTGATTTACGCATATTTAAACGTTTCTGTGCTTGTGTGTATAAAGCACTTTTAACTGTTTCTACAAAGCCAATTAAAAAGGTGCTCGAGTATCTCCCAAATACTTTAGCACTTCTGGAAGCAATGCTAGCTTTAACCGCAGGCGTTGATCAATCCATCAAAAACATATGCAATCTCTCTGCATATATTGTGTCTGATCCTCCATTAATATTATTACTAGTCAAAAAGTAGCTAGATATGATGCTGAAAGGCAAAAAGAGGGAGGGACAAAAATATCACAGAAGGGACTAGCTCTTGTGCAAAAGATAGCACGGAGATCGAGCATTCAAACGAACTTGAATCTAGCTTGGAGCTAAGAATTTCGGCGCCGCTGGCCGAAAATCGCTGTTTGAGCCTAACATAATTCTCCAAGGCGTCAAACGGAAGGATGTTGTTAGTCCATCATCACTACGTACTGGAAGTGATGATTCAATCTAGTGCTGGTTATAGCTGGCTAGTAGTGCGCGTGTTGTGGGGGAAAACTGTGTTTGTGCACACTAGGTAGTAATTTAGTCAAAAAGGGATCCGAATCGAAAGCATGCACCAGTTTTTTGCTGCTTAGAGTGCATAGTGTAGCGTGTAGTGCACCCAAATTAAAGCCAATGCGAAAGAAGTGACAAGATTGCACTCGATCACTTGCATGCCCCCATATATATTGCATCAATGAGGATCAAAGTGTGCTGCAAGTGGCTCTAAGGACTTTATGGCATGGTACGTTAGGCATAGGAATGCATAATGTTTTCGGGACCAGCAAACTATTTTCATGCTTACAAGTTACAACTAGCTTCTCTTCTTCTTCTTGTTCTTGTTCTTGTCTCTCTCTCTCTCTCTCTCTCCTCTCTCCTCTCTCCCCTTTTTGGGCAGAAGGGATCATAGCGCATAGTAATATAGTATGTATAAGTTGATTCCGAATAGGTAGTGCTCACCACATTGAACTCGCGCACTCTAATCTCGCTTATGTGTCGTTTTTAGTTTCTTTGGAAATTAATCAAGGAAAATTTTCACGACCTAATTTCTGTTTTGATTCGATATTCAAAACTACAAATATCATAAGTATGCTCAAATGTTTATCTATATTTTAATTTTATAAAAATAAATAAATAAAATCATCCTATCCTACAAGTTTAACGATTCAATAAGAACCGCAAAAAAAAATCAAATATTTATCAAAACTTAAACTAATTGTTAATATCAACCATGTGTCGTCGACTCCAGTGACTCTTATCCTTTTCTTTCTGTCATCAATTGTATATATGCTCATTCAAGCTTTGTTCAAAGAGGGCTTTACCTGCTAGAGCACATAAATCCATTTAGGGCGGTGCAACAAGGGACTGAACACTCTCTCGGTGCCTATCCCTACTATCCTTAATTTTGTGGATCTCTCATATTTTTCTTTTATTTTGTTTTGTGTTTGTGGATCTCTCATATTTTTCATTTATTCTGTTTTCTTGTTGGCAGAAGATGTTCTCCAATACAAAGAAGGTTTGGGATATTTGGTTCTTATTTCTGTAACTAGAATATTTAATATTAGGTGTATTTGATTGGAACTGTCATCAGTTTTTCCCAATTCTCTCGATCTTGTCGGATCATGATTTGGTTACAAACAAGAAGAAATGCTGCTATTGCTATTGTGTTATTCTCACTTTATTTGAGTTGCTGCTTGGGTTGTGGGCTTGCCGGTTTGAGCCTACTTAGTTTACTTTCCTTTTTTCTTTTTTCTTTTTTGTTTTTGTTTTTTGAGCTAAAGCGTCTCCAGGAGACCAGGACATATCATTAATAATAAAAGGTAAGGCTAGAATGACCATTACATATTCTTCCGCTACCATCTACAGATAGACAAGAAGTTGTAGTAAAGAAACACTATGGTGATACATAGGACATTAGGATGAGACCATTCATTCGACTTTCATGCTCACTTATTCAAAGCAAGCATGTTCAACTATGACCAACTAACGCATAGTAATAGGCTAGTAAAGGAAAACTAACTAAATAATGGGTATAGAAACCCAATAGCTTTCTGGACCAGCGGACCCCAAAGAACTGAGCCCTTCAAAGCTCCATATCCAATCAAGAGCTTGGCTCAGATTTGAGCCCAGAAAAAGGCCCAAATGGCCTTTAGATCTTGAAAAACCAAGCCCAAAGATATTTAGGGTTCTAAATCCAGATGGAGAGATCTAGTCTAAGAAGAAGTGGGCCCAACTGAAGCCCAAACTCATGAAGAACAAGTTTGATGTGGACACCCATCGCGGGGAACCTAAAGGCCTTCTTTGTTGGACCATCGGTGTCTTCTTGACCTAACACAATCACCAGAAAAGATGTCGTTGGATTTTGGTGTTGGTGTTGGGATTGATATACCAGTCAAAGAGTTCCAAAAACTTGATGACCATCGCAGCCGCGTTGTTCTTCGTCGTGCTCAACAACGGCCACCTTGTTCTGTTTGCGTCGCCGCATACTAGCAGGGCACCTTTACCTGCCTCAACAAATTCCCGTTCCAATCGCTCTTGCGCCCAAGCAGATTTAGGAGGCAATCTAAAAGAGGAAATTAGGTCGCCTCCATAAATGAAGCGTTGAGCACCAATCAAAAATCCATTACAGCCGCCATGGTTTTCGCAACCCAAATCAGAGCTCCATCACCGCCATGACAAACACTGCCTATGACAGGGGTCGAATCCAACAAAAGTAGACAGTATCTACTAATTGGGTCAAAGGAAGGGCGGAAGGGCCCGGAGATTGGGAATTGGCTGGAGCCGCTATGGGCATCACAGGCAAGAAGCGGCGGCGCTAGTGTCAGCGTGAGGATACAGGCCGCTAGAGAGACTAGGGTTTTCATTGTAGTGTAGAACTATGCTAGTATGCTTAGTTGTTAGAGATAATAATCTTTGTAGTTAGTTTTCTTTTCTTTGCTTTGTCTTGTTTTAGATTTATTTGTTTTATGTGGCTTAGTTGGGTTCTTCTTGTGTGTAATTCTTGTTTTTTATTAATATAAATTCTTCTTCTCGCTAAAAAAATAAAAATAAAACTAGAAGCGCAAAGGCTTGCACACGTTGTTTATTCAAATATTTGTTAGAGTTGTTATCCTTTTTACATTAGTATTAAGCAATGAAGTGAACCACTCTCTAGACTTTTAGATCCACTAAGAGCATCTCCAACCCTTCTGTCAAATGACTGCGTAGAGGCTCAACAGTAGGAAATGAAATACGAAAGCACTCCAGTAGATCGGTTAAATCCTAAGTGGATTTAGCGTTCCAATTCTCTGTCAAAATTGAAAGATCTCCCAAATTTGTCAATTTATTTGTTTTCACTTTTTAATACCTTGAATCCTTCCCTTCTTCTCCCTTATTTTCTTCTCTCTCTCTCTCTCTCTCTCTCTCTCTCTCTCTCTCTCTCTCTCTCTCTTCCTAGCCATAACAAAATCATTCATGGCAGACCTTCAAATTTGATTTTCATTCGAAAATAGAGAAAGAGAGTTAGAGTTGCAGTTAGAATGAAAAACTAATAAATTAGATTGAAGAAGATCTGATGAGATCAAGCCGACACACTCATACCATAGTAGTGTCGCAATGGTTGTTGTAGTGTTGAAGGATCAATTGCGGTGTTGGGATGATGCTTGAGATTGGTGGAGAAGTAGTGGCGGATTCAAGATTTAAAATTGGGGTGGGTTGGAATAATTTTTTTATTTTATTTTTTTATGAAAGTAATAAGAGAATTTAGCACAACACCAATATTTAACTAAACTATATAATAGCTGTGAAATTTAGAAAAAAAAGTCCCTCCTCCCAGAGTTAGGGTTAGAGTGGTTTAGGGTTTTTGACGAAGTCCAATAACAAAGTACCACCGTTTCTGCACCTTGAGAATTCCCCGATCGTCTGAGGTGCATGTGGGGGTTTCTTCATGTCGTGCAGAAGGTGTGGTTGATTTTTGAGAAAGTTCTTTCGCGCATGGAGGACGTAGTGGGCGAGTTCTCTCATCATCTCGCTATTCAAGATGATGATGACCTATAGGTGATTACAGTAGATGACCTGAAATCGCTGATGGCTGAGAGGTTCTAGCTAGTAGGGAAGGTCCTTACCGGTAAGAAGATCAATATTGAATCTTTCAGATTTATCATCAGGAAAATTTGGTTAATGAAGGAGGAATTCTCAATTTTGGAATAGGAGGAGTCAGAGTGTCTTATTTTCTCCTTTAAGTCTGAAGGTGATCGACTTCGGGTTTTACAGGGGAGCCCTTGGTCTTTCGACAATTTGTTGCTGGTACTAGTTCCCACTGATGGGATGATTGATCCAGAGGCTATTCCTCTGACTAATCAGGAGCTTTGGATTAGAGTGAAGGGATTGCCTCCAACATTTCTGACTAATAAGATGGGGAGGAAAATTGGTGGAAGTATAGGGAGATTTATTATGACAGATCCGAATGTGTTTGGAGATGGTAGTGGAAGCTTTCTTAGGTTGCGAGTGGAACTTCGACTTTCGGATCTATTGAGGAAAGGTCTGAGGTTGCAGTTGGATCTGAGAGATACACAGTTGAGTACAGTAGCTTTTGAATATGAGCACTTGCCTCACTTTTACTTGTTTTGTGGCATGCTTAATCATGTAGGTGCTAATTGAACGACAAGATTAGAAGAGAAGATAACGTAGGAACGTTTTGGCAGGTGGAAGACACTTTCGAAGGATGTCTTTTCTATTGATCTAAATGGTCAGTTGCATGGAAGGTCTTTCGAGCTATTTCCGAGTAAGAAGATATGGTCTATGAATGCTCTAGACATTGGTGTTTGTGGAGTAGTGCGAGAGCGAGAAGAGATGACTGATTTGGAAGGTGCAGATGTGATGACCTGGATTTTCGTTATTTAATTTGATATTTAATAATGGACCAATTGTACGAATATTTGGTATTGTGCTTTATTCGTAAGTTGTATGTGAGGTGGAATGGTTTTCGTACGTATAAATATTCGAATTTCACAGTTTAGGGGGTCGTGTGAAGTTTGACTTTTTATATGTTGGAACTCTCGGAAAACTTCCTTCATGAAAGTTGACATGTGGAAGGTAGAAATCGGAGTTAGTATGAAGAAGTTATGGCTATTAGAAGAAGTTTCCATTTTGGTATAAATAGAAGTTTCCCAAGTTGGAAACTTACTATTTTCATTTTTTCCTTTTCCGGAAACCATCTTCCCTCTCTCTCTTCTCTCTCGACTGCTACCCTCAGAATCGAAGAAACCCGTCTGACCCTATCGGGACCCGGTCGACCCGACCCTACTTTTCCGGCGAACTGCGGCTGTCTCCGGCAACGAAACTTTCCAGATAGGATCGTCTCCTCCGTCTGGTCGTCCCTCTGGTGTCCTCTAGCGCCGATTCTCCTCCACGGCGGCACTGCAAGGCGGCGCAGTTGGGTGATTTCGGACCTGGTCGGAAATCCTTGTTCCGACATCGGCGAGGCTTCAAGTCTTCTTGGTTGAGCTCAGAGCATCCTCTTTGATTGATCCTTGGTGGTTGTTTGGATCGATTCACGTAAAACTTAGTTCAACTCGGTTTGGATTACTGTTCACGACTTGTGAGGTAGTTTTCGACCCTTTATGCTTGTTTTCTGACTTTGAGCTAGTTATGAAAGTTCACAAGCATGCTTAGATGAAGAACTTTGATGTTGGGAGTTTTGTGAAATATTGAGTTTTGGTCGGCGGCGGTGCGCCACTGCCTGTGGCGGCGTTCCGGCTTTGTTCTGGCCATGTATAGGGCTGTTTTTGGTATTATATATGTTCTACTCGTTGATACGAGCGTTTTGATATATAATACGCATATTTTGGAGTTCGTATGAAATTGTTATGATTTTTACGGTTTCATACCGGTTGATTTATTGATCCGTGAGGATAAGAGCGTCCGATCGACTTGTGGTTTGGTCATATCGATCGTGGACGTATTCTAGAGACTTTGGGAGGTCTCGGATGTGATTTTGCCTCGATTGGCGCCACTTTGGGGGATTTTAGTTCAAAACAGGGGTTTCAGACTTAAATCGGTTGTGAATTGTTACTGAGTGGAAACCGTATGTGATTAGGTACTTGGCGAAGTATTTTGTACGGTTGTTTTGGTAATTGGCTGCTTTGTTCTTGGTTCAAGACGCAGCGGGAGTTTCGAGGTGAGTAATCTCACAAGGTTCATTAATGAACGGAATACCTTTATTTTGAGAGTTATTTAGTAACTGCAAACTATAGTTGGTATTAGTAGGCATTCCTGAGCGGATGACTACATATAGATATATATTTACGTGAAATATATATGTTTTGGTGGTTTGTGGATTTATGAAAACAATAGGCATGAAATGATGCTTTTTATTGTTTTGTGGCTTTTCGGAAAACAATGATTATGGAAATGTTGATTTCGATTGTTTTCAAAAAGCGTTGAGATTTGTTTATGAAAACAATAGACATGAAATGATGCTTTTTATAGCTTTTTGGCTTTTCGGAAAACAATGATTATGAAAATGTTGATTTCGATTGTTTTCAAAAAGCGTTGAGATTTGTGTATGAAAACAATAGGCATGAAATGATGCTTTT
>LYNE01004131.1:19552-35887 GCA_001662545.1 Rosa x damascena
AGGAAGCAAATTTTGTGATTTTACCGTTATTTGGACTTCCGTTGTAGTAAGCTCTGAGGAGAATTTACGTTTTATCTTGTTGTTGACAATTTAATTCGCAAGCTTATGTAATATATGACTCTGTGGTGTGGGTCAATATTGACATAGTAGGTTCAGGGCATCAATATGTGTGTAGTTAAAGGGAAAAAGATTCCAGGTATTTTGTATTGATGACTGAATGTTCACGCATGTATAATTATGAGATTATATATATCGATTTTCATGTGTGTAAAATCAGGGGGCGTGACAGCAGAAGCTGAGAAGGGGGGAGGCAAACCAGGATTATTTGAGCAATGAAATGTAGTCAAGCGTCATAAACTTATTTGGGAGTAACCTATAGAGGAGGTGACAATGGTCGAGCCTGGTTCCGATGGCATGATTGAATGGGGAAGTAATGAGAAAAACGGGCTGGTTTTGGAGAAAGCCTCTGACACACTAAAACTATTCAACGTTTCAGTGTCTACTAGTACTTTTGGAATGAAAGTTTATACCAGAAGTGCTACTGCTGGGAAGGGAGTTAAGGGATGTGTGAAGGAACTGTGTACATACCTCCACTATTATGGAGGATTTTCTATGTCACCAAGCATGTGTAACACCCTTTTTGGGGGGCCCACAAGCCATGGTGGGACCTAACCGAGACATGCATCTCATACCTCGACACTCAAGCTACCCTGCGGTAGTCGGAAGTTGCCAAGAGCTTGTCGATAAGCCACCTTCCCAGCCTTGCCAAGATGCCTCCATGATAAGCTTTCTACATTAGAATATAGACTTCTTGTCCCACATTGGAAAACATGTAAAGGAAGGAGTCTCCCTCCCCTATAAAATGAGACTCTTTCCCACTTACTCAACATCCCATTACAACATCTCTTGTAATCATGTTTGGGCCGCAAGGCCCAAACACATATAGTACAATATTGAAGTGGACGTAGTTACCCGCTAAGGCGGGAGACGAACCACTATACATCGTGTGTCCCTCATTCTCTCTCATTCTCTACGTTAATTAGACCTCTCTCGGTCACCTACATTAACATTGGCGACGTCTGTGGGAAGCCGATGGAAAGGCTTCGTCACGTACCATGAACTTCCCGTTAGCGAATCAACGCTCGGTCAACATCAAATCAAGCATGGGCAACGCCGAGCAAGGCTGGTCAACACCCATCATGGTTGGTCAACGCCGAGCAAGGCTGGTCAACACTCATAAGGGTTGGTCAATGCTGATCAGAGCTGATCAGTTTCAAATCATAACTAGCAAACCCAAAAAAAACAATTTCCCAATTCATCCTTGGCTGCAACACTTAGCGGTAACAAAAAAAAAAAAATTTGAAACAACAACAATTTGGCTCCCAACACTTAGCGGTAACAATTTGCAACATAATCATCCATGTCTCCGCTAACCTCCACGTCTGCACGACCGCTGGCCACCCTCCGCTAGCTTGCACAGCGACCTACAATCTAGCATCCTCCACTAGGCCTACTTCCAGCGTCAACCAGAAACCGCTGGGCAGCCTCCGCTAGGCCACATCACAGTTGGGCAGCATAACTGCTAAAGAATCTCCGCTGAGCACCAAAACTCCGCCACCGCAGGCCAAAGCTAACACTCTGCCAAACAACCTTTGCTTAGTGGTCAGCATTGCCAAGTTACCTCGATCATCATGCCACCGCTGTAACTTGTGCTTAAACTCACTGCATGCTTTACTTGCACGATCAACCATAGCGGAACTTCAGATTGACACGACCAACGCTAATCCATCACCAAGAAGCAAACGCCAGCGTTCACTCTTGGCCCTTCAATCTACATCGTTGTCACTACCCATCCTAACTTCACCAGCACAATTTTTGATCACTGCTAGCGAACGTACCACCAATGATCTCTACCGCCAGCGACCCTTACAGCTAGTGTTCAAAATGCCGACAACAAAGCTCCATTAAGCTCCATCAGCGACACTTTCTTCCGCTAAGCTCCATCAGCGGCAACCACCAGCGATCTTCCTGATCAAACACCAGTCCTGACGGAGCAGCACAATCTTGACACTGCATTCAATATTAGCCCACCGTACACCAAAATCTTCTCTGCACACCCTCCATCTTAGGCTTTCACCCATTGGTTGCAGGTCGTGATCGAATTGAATAAGCAGTTTGGGCGTTATCTGATAATCGTCTTCAATTTTTCAATCAATTTCAGACCAAGTGTTGGGCCATCTCTCTCCCTTTGCTGAACGCTGGCCACCACCATCACACACCAAGCCAAGATCATCATCTGCTCTGGACACCCAAGTTCAATCTATCTTCTCTGGGCACCATATTTGCTCTCCCACAAACACCCGTTCAATTATCTGAAGCTTATGCTCCCAAACCAGACCATGGTATAGAGGAATCACCAAGCCCAGATAAGTTCTATCATGCTTCTCACTCATCTGTGGTATCAATTATCATATAAATGATCACATATACTTACTGCATGAGACAGAGCCATGATTCACACTTGGTAATCTCCTATGTTGTTGATCAAATACCTTGGATACACGTGTATATTCATGCAAACCGCCATACTCTTATTCATATGTAGTTGTGCTGCACATATCTACTAAATTAATCTTATGCCACGTACATAAACTCTCAGCTAGATAGCTCATGTATGCACACAGCTATAGCTAAACTGATAGACACATGCTACCATGCATGCTCATAATACTATCGACACATGCCAATGGGTTTAGCTTATTTCTCCCATACAATGGAGCTATTCACTTGATCATACAATAACTTAAACTTTGACTTCAATTAGTAAAGACACACATGTCTACATATATGCGCACATGACCTGCTATTCTGCTAAGCATGCTTTGCCATATCTCATTTTTCAACTCCTTATACTCCACGAGCAAAGTGCCACGCACTAACGGCATGAGCACTTGCCTGCCTATACGCATGAACAACGTACACCTACTCAGTTGCTTATCACATGCATCATGATTTACATATCCATTATCATGGCCTACAACATTCCAACGTACAGTTAGTGTTAGCCAAATAGCCACCCTCAAGTATAAGGGCCAAATTATAGTGTAGGGATTATGAGTAGGGGATATCGTACCCAAGGGATTGGAAAAACTCACTCTAGCTAAGGAAAACCTAAAGGATGCTAGATGAATATGCAAATGTACAAATTACAAACAAGGGCTCACAAATGAACCAAAGTTCATAGTGATTATATGCAAGATGGGGTAGTGTTTTGATTTTGGTTCTGGAGATGATTTGATTCGGAAATAGCTAAATGAATACTTAAAATGTAAACTAGCCTAAGTTAAATTAGATGTAATAAAACGGATGAGAGTTAGGACTTAAAGTTTTCACCTCTAGCCTTTCTTGCAAACAATGATGCTTTTATAATGAATGTTGCCATTTTAATTAGCCAATTTCTCTCCTTACATTCCTCTCGGGTACGACAAGGGACATGTTTCTTTGATGATATCAAGCAGGGGTAGTACTTAACTACTTGATTAAGTCATGCATTTCAATCCGGTTAGGTATCTAATGCCTTTACCTAAGTGCATAAAGCTTGGAGATGAAGAAATTATCTCTAACTGATTGTAGTTCACAACCCTAACATGTACATATGATATACTATCATGCTTCAAACAACCAAGGTTAATCAAGCCTTAATTATTTCTCATGTCATGGCAAATATTTATACCCAAATTGATTAAGTTTTAGCATCAACATTCAACTCTTGAACTAGCATGTTAAGGTGCTAAAGAAAAGTGCATCAAACATAGGTAGTTTCTGGAGAAAAACTAGGTTTTCCTAGGTTTTTCTTTGTTGTTGTTTTAGATTTCTGGGTTTTGTTTGAAGTGGGGAGTGATCCGCGCTTCACCTAAGTCATAGATCTAGGCTCAGGCTAACTCTTGCGTTTCTGATTCCAGATAGCGAATTTGAGGCCCGGGTTGACATAACTCTAGGATGGAATCAGAAACCAAGGCTAGGGATGCAGGATAGTTATATCAATCTTCCGCGAGACAAGTGGAAGCAGATATTGACCGGTACCTAGCTCGTAGTAGTACCCGTGTGGAGTTAGCAGAGAATACCGGTTCGTCGACTAGGGTATTATCAGAAAGTAGCGAGGATACAGATGGAGATGAAAGCGACGACGCTGCCGGGGAGATGCAGCTGGTTACAGTAGCTATTCCTGAGGGTACACCTAAACCTAGGTACGTCCTAGTAGACAGGACCGTGTGCGACGAGTCCGAAAGAAGTATGACAATGAAGGAGATCATGGCGATGAGGCTAAAGTGGGGAATACCGGACGAGGTAGAACTTAGGCCTCTCAGGGATGGGGAGTTGGCAGCGAATCCTCCTTCGGGATGGGTGGGGTTGCACGAGAACCAGCTCCACCAAGGGCTATCGTTACCGCTGCCCCGGTGCCTATAGTATCTCCTGCGGATGCTGAACCTGTCACCGGGGCAGTTGACTCCGAACGCCTGGTGGCAAGTGTTGAGTATGATGGCCATGTGGGACTTGTGCCAACAAGGCTGGCCTACCATAAACGAATTCCGAGCCGTGTACCGAGTCTTACACTTGAGGAAGCAGTCTTGTCAAGGTACCGTAATATTCACCGCCCGGGACTTCGAACCCCTAGTTACCGATATGCCCACCTCTCAGAGCAAGAGGTGGAGGAACAAAGAGTTTCTTGCTGGAGGACATTGGTAGATTAGGAATAAGAAATGGTACCTAACGGGTACGTTTCAGGCCATCGGGGACCAGTCTTACTCCTTGTCCGAGGTCGAGAGAAAACGCATAGCCCGGGTATACGCTGTGTGGAGTGAAGAAGAAATGAGCTCATATAGGTTCATCCGGTACTCCATACTAGAAAGGCTAGGCCTAGGGAGGCTCCCCGGTGAGGCTGATTTTTCAGTTACTACCTACATGTGTATATTTTGTATTTGATGACTGACATTTCAGATTTCTTATAGTGAAAGTGCTGAAGAGGAAACCCCGGAAAGGTAAGGAAGACGACAAGATGGATGACAATCAACTGATGGAAATGTTGATGAGCCAAGGAGAAGAAGCCTTTCACATTGACGTTGACTTAGCGTCGAAAGCTACGGGTCTCTCTGTTGACGAAGTTCTTCTAGAGATCAGTGTCCAAGAGTACGAGAACCATAATCCTGAAGCTCCCTTTACCCTCGTCGAGCAGCTTGTTGCTGGGGAGATGGTGACTGTTGTCGATACTGGATGAGATAAGGCACCTGTGTCTGGCTCCTTTTCCTCCCGGTCAGCCGGGTCAGCTGGAAGCGAGGACGCCTTGCTTCCTTGTGAGAAGAGAAGGCTCCACAAACACCGCCATCGGAGAGGGGATAATGAGGAGGTCACTTACACAGGCCGGGATGTCAAAGGGGCAGGGTTGAAAAGGCAGAAGAAGAGCCATCTAGTATCAGAACCATAGCCATCGCTTGCGCTTCTGTCCCCGGGCATACCGGTAGTTGTTGTGAAATTTTAATTAAAACTCGCAAGCGCACGAATCGTCGTTAGTATAGTGTGCAAGTACGAGGTCGTTCCAACTGAGGATTGATAATCAATTTAAATCCTAACCTAATTAATCCAAACACAAAAACACATAAGCAATCAAACTAAAGAAGATATGGTTTTGGATTTTTGAATAAAGAAATAATATGAAAATTAAAGAAAGAAAGAAAGAAACAAATAATGATAAAACTTAGGGTTTCATAATCAACCACTAACAATCCTATTCATGTTTCAATGCAATTAACAGATTCTTTTGTTTCTCTAGATGATAATTCCCGTATCTAAGTCCAGGTACGGCACTTAGACCATAGTTTTCCTTAAGTGTATGATTCTCTCCAGGTACGGCAGAGGTCGTATATCCTAACATGCAGTTTATCCAGGTACGGCATAAATTTAACACATAGGACTCATTACGTTCTAGAAAACAAGAGAATCATGCAAACCATTACTTCAGGTACGACAATAATGTAATTCACAACTCTTAATCACAAGAAGCTAATTTGAATTATATTGCAGGTACGCCTCAAATTCATCTTCTAATTACTAGATGCAAAGCCCTAAGGTGATCAATCAAAGAACTTAAACATAAAGCATCAATTCAAATAGTGACTAAGAATTCATCATAAAGAAACTATAAATCCATCAATAAATCATCAAAGTACATAAACAATCATGATAGGGCATCATCTTAACCCTAGAAAAAGGTTTAACAAAATATAACTAAGTAAAACATAGAAAGAACATAAAAAGAATGGAAGGGAAAAGAAGGGGAAGATGGGTGAGTCGTCTCCGCTCCTTAGGCATCTACATTGTGCTCCCGAGACTCTCCCCTCATGTAAATTCGTGCCCCCTTATATAGGGAAGATTTCTGCTCATCTTTGGCTTCAAGTTTCCTTCTAAGACTTGGATTTGGATTCCTTTCTTCATTTGGAATGGGAAAACCTTGAAATATCTCTTGTAGAAGTAGGAATACATGTATTCTTGAATCCTCATATGAATTAACTTCCTTGAAACATTAGGATTGACGATCTTGTGCCGCGAAACTTGAGTTCTCCACGAATGGTTGTAAATTCCAGAGCAGATTTCTTGTCCGACCTATCTTCACTCAAATAATCATAACTTTCTCCAACAGTATCGAAATCGAGATCCGTAAAATTCTACAGAAAGTAGACATCCGTAGCTTTCCAATGATATAAAGCTCATTGTCTGATTCGATCTGAGTAACTCCCAGTAATTCGGTGAAGTTGGTGTTCTGCACAGGCAGATTCCCAGTCTCAGATTGCACATTGTCTTTCAATCCAACTTAGTTCATTTTGACTTCTTTTCTTCTCTTTATGAGGCAAACCTACAAAAACACTATAACAACATAAATGACTCGAAATAAGGAGGACTAAGCATAAATACTAAGATTAAGAGGTAAAGAAATATAGAAAAATATGAGCACATCAGTAGTCCCCAAGAAGCCTATCAAGCAGCTGTTGAGCGAGTACGGGGTTGCTGACTAGAAGTTCGTGCGTTCGATGCTGGCCGACCTAAAAGATATCAACCTCGACCGAGTACGAGCGAAGGACAACTCTCCCCAGGTAAATCGTCGTATTGCCAGGGAATCAATGATGCCGGTACTGAAATTTCTTATTGTTTGATGAACTTTGCCTGTACTATTAGTATGTGCTAACGGGGTGTTACAGGCACTATTCAACGTGTACGCGATCGATGCTAGTGAGGAAGATACTCACTTGAAGGAAGAAGTTAGCAACCTCTCCGGGCAAGTGAAGTATCTTCATGGGGAGAAAGAGCGCGACTCCTTGAAGTAGATGGTAGAGTCCCTAACTCCCAAGGTAGCCAAGCTGGAGGCGGCCAAGAAGAAGATCGTGGATCTTGAGGGATGAGCTAGGGAGTGCCCGGGACTCCGAGAGGGAAGCTGCAGAATCTGCCAGGTCATGGAAGGATAGGGCAGATCATCTGGAGGAGCGCCTTCCCATTGAGAGGCAGGAGGCCGTTGCCGGGTACAAAGATTCCCAAGAGCTTATGGATATGTTACTCGCTGCTAAAGACAAGGCCGTAATTCTGAAGTATAAAGAGTGGGTGGCGGCCGGGTACCTGGATGAAGCCAAATTCAGGCGGGGACTTCTTGAGAAGAAGAAGAAGGAACAGGAGGCTGCAGCCAAAGTGGGTGCAGGTGGATCCCAGAGTACCGCTCCTGAACAGTAGTGTTTAGGAATTAGATATATGTGTAATTGTCCTCTTTTTAGTAGAAATTACCCTTGCCTTGAACAATGGCTTAATTCTTTTGCCTGGTAGTCCAGGTTTTTTGTGAATGGTGATTTTTTGTGACTTAAATGGGAATTTGAAAGGAATTACAATTTCTATGATTTTATACCTCAGTTTAAGCGTTTGTCCCTTGCATTACTTATTACTAGAATAGAGTAACTGATAATAGCTGCGTCCCAGGAACGCCCGGTAAGTGAAGGTAAAAAAATGTAAGAAATGGTCTGAATAATTCATTTTTCCATTCAAGTACCACATGGTGGCTAAAACAACATAAGTACTCGATGGGTAGCTTGCCATAGCTGGATGGTCAAAAGCAAAAGCTAGGACAAGATGCTGCGGGAGATATTTGTAGTAGTAACGGAGGCGCTGTGTATTCCATGGATGTCGGGAAACGACTCCGTCCATGTCCCGGATGGAAAAGGTTGCGGGATCTACCTCCTAGACGATCTTGTAAGGACCTGTCCATGATGGATCAAGTCCCCTGGGTTCTGGGTAAACCTGCTTCATGACCCAGTCCCCTAATTTCAGTGTCCGGGATTGAACCTTGGCATCGTAATAACGAGCTATTCTTCGCTTGTTTGCGAGGTTGTGCATGTGAACCACATCTCTTCTTTCCTCGAGCAAATCAGCATCGAGCTGTAGGCCCTCTGAGTTGGTACCCACGTCGAAGTATTCAATCCTGTGACTCTGGATTTGCGTTTCAATAGGGAAAACCGCCTCAGACCCAAAAGCCATGCAGAAAGGGTTCTCTCCGGTAGCCTCATTCGCCGTGGTCCTGATAGCCCATAGCACTTCCAGGAGCTTAGAAGCCCAAAGACCCTTGGCTTCATCGAGCTTCTTCTTCAGTATCTTCTTGATTATCTTGTTGACAGCCTCGACCTGACCGTTGGTCTAGGGGTGAGCCGGGGATGCATAGAGGATTCTAGTGCCCAGGTTCTCGGTGTAAGCCCTTAGTTCATCGTTGTCAAACTGGGTGCCATTGTCCGGGACTCCGAACCTATAGTAGATGTTTTTCCACAAGAAGTTTTTCACTTTCTCCGTGATGATAGCAACAAGAGGTTCTGCTTCTACCCATTTTGTTTGGTAGTCAACGGCTACAATGGCATATTTGAATTGTCCCACTGCTGTGGGGAGCTTACCGATCAGGTCCAGGCCCCATTGGCAGAATGGCCAAGGTGCAAGGAGTATGGAGAGAGCAATGGGCAGTGTCCTTGGGATGTTTGCATACATTGGGCATTTGTGGCAAGAACTCGATATTGTTTGGGCTAGGGCCGAAATGGTTGGCCAGAAGTATCTTGCCCTCAGGGTCTTGTGTGCAAGAGACCGGGCCCCTGCATGGTTACCGCATACACCAGCGTGTATGTCCTTCATTACTTTATGGCCTCAGGTGTCACACACTTCAGGTTGGGGAAGTAGTGACCTCTCCTGTATAACTTTCCATTCATGATCATGTATCAAGCTGACCTTAATTGGAGTTGCCGGGCCTCAACCTTATCGTCTGGGACTAGGCCGTCAACCATGTACTTCAAAATTGGATCCATCCAGGAGGTAGTGTGGTCCACCGTGAATATTTCTAACACCGTTTTAGAAGTGCTCGACTTTTCTAGTATTTCTACCTTGGTAGCCCCATAAGCAGGATTTGGAGAAGTTGCTGCAATCTTAGCAAGGGCGTCTGCCTTGTCATTTTTTTCTCTGCGTATTTGAGTGATGATGTACAAGGAAAATATCTGAACCTGTGCCCGGGCTAAGGCCTAGTAAGAGGATATGTGGGGCTTTTTTGCTTCAAAATTACCACTGACCTGGTTCACAACTAACTAGGAATCACTAAAGATATGAAGGTGCTGGACGCCCAGTTCCAGGGCGATATGTAGACCTACTACGAGTGCCTCGTATTCTGTGACATTGTTGGATGCCTTGAAGGCAAACTTAAGGGCGTACTCGTAGACTTGATCGTCCGGGTTGATTAGCAAGATACCGGCGCCACTTGTCTTTTTGTTAGATGCGCCATCAACATACAATCGCCAAGTGCTTGGTGGGGGTGGGTCCAGGGCTGGTTGTTCAGGTGATCCAAGGGGTGGATCATGAGAAGGAATCAACTCAGAAATAAAATTTGTCGCTGCTTGGCCCTTAATAGCTGTCCAGGGTTGGTACTTGATGTCAAACTCCCCCAATTGGATGGCCCATTTAATTAATTTGCCCGACGTCTCTAGCTTCTGCAAAACCTGCCTCAATGGGTGATTAGTGAAAACTATGATTGAGTGTGCCTGGAAGTAATGTCTTAGCTTCCGGGCCGATACCAAGAGGGCTAATGCTATTTTTTCAATGTCTGGGTATCTGGATTCTGCACCAGTGTAACTTTTTCCAGCGAAGTACACCGGGTACTCGCAATTGGAATCCTTCCTAATTAGAGCGGAGCTCACGACTGTCGAAGATGCCACGAGATATATGTAAAGCATTTCTCCTGGAACAGGCTTGTAGAGTAGAGGTACCTCTGCCAAGTATGCCTTTAGGTCAAGAAAAGCAGCTTCGTGCTCAGTGGTCCAAGCTATTACCTTGACATGCTGGGTTTTCAGCAGCTTGAAGAAAGGAGTACACTTGTCTGTTAGCCTGGAGATGAATCTTGACAGGGCAGCTACCTTACCTGTAAGGGATTGGACCTCGTTCCTGTAGGTTAGGGATATCATGTCTAATATAGCTTGCACCTTCTCTAGGTTCGCCTCAATTCCCCTGTGGCTAATGATGTACCCGAGGAACTTCCCTACCTTAACCCCGAAGATGCACTTCTGTGGGTTAAGCCGCATACCATTGTGTAATTTGATAGCGAAGACAATTGATAAGTTGGTTATGTGGTCCTCTGAGGTTAAGCTTTTTACTAGCATATCGTCCACATATACCTCCATGATAGTACCGATGACTTCTACAAACATGGAGTTGACAAGTCGTTGATAAGTGGCACCTGCATTCTTCAATCCGATGGGCATGACCAGGTAGCAATAGAGACTTTTGTCTGTGGTAAAGGTAGTGTGCTACTCGTCTGCTGGGTTCATTCGAATTTGTTTGTACCCACTGAACGCATCCATAAAACTGAGTAACCGGTACCCAGCAGTGGAGTCGATTAGTTGGTCAATTAGTGGGAGTGGGAATCTATCCTTAGGGCATGCCCGGTTGAGATTTGTGTAGTCTACGCACATGCGCCATGAGCCCGGAGACTTCTTTGGTACCATGACCACGTTTCTAACCATCGGGGATACATTACTTCCCTGACAAAGTTGATGGCCATCAACTTCTTTACTTCAACCTGGATAGCCCGGTACTTATCATGTGTGAAGGCTCTTCGCTTTTGCCTTACCGGTGCCAAGTAAGGAATAATGCTAAGGTTGTGCATGGCTGTGTCAGTTGGTATACCGGGCATGTCCTCGTATGACCAGGCGAAAGCGAATGCGTTAGAGCGGAAGAAAGAGATTAGGTCTTCTATGATAGCCGGAGCCAACTTGGTACCTATCTTGACAATCCTGTCCGGGAACTGCTCAGATAACACCACCTCTTCGATGTCTTCCACGGCACCAGGCCTTTCTTAGTCAGAGTTTGTATCATCTCTGGGATCTTCGTACCTGCCTGTGAGGGGGTCGGTGGCCACAAACAACATTTCTGACTTACCCTTACCCCGAGATACTGTCAAAGAATAGCATTGCCTTGTCGCAGCCTGATCACCTCGAATGGCAGCTATTCCTATCGGGGTCAGGACTTTCATCATGAGAATGTGGCCTGCGATGAATGTCTTTAAGCGCCAGAGTGCCGACCGACCCAAGATAGCATTATAGGACGAAGCACAATCGACGACAATGAACTATGTTTTGATGGTTGAACGGTTCAGACTCTCTCCCACCGTGATCGATAAGTAATCTCAATGGCTGGACTATATCTCCTGAAAAGCTGATGAGAGGCTCGTTATCCTGTGACTGTTTGGCCCTTCCCCTGTTCAGGGCTTTGTACGCATCTCGAAATAGTACGCTAACGGAGGCTCCGGTATCCACGAGTACCCGGGAGACTATATAGTGGTCCATTTGAAGCGTGATCAGGAAGGGATCATCATGAGGCATTCTGAGGTCAGCCTCTTTTTCCTGCAAGAAAGTGATCGACTTCCACCTAGTATCACTGTTCTGCTGCGGAGTTTTATGGAAATTGAAAACTTCCGGGTGCCCAAAATTGGAATTCCTCTTCCTCCTATGGGGAGGTAGCTCCTTCGGGCCCCCACCATGGATCATGAAGATCTAGCCGTACACGTCTACAGCTCCTATTTCTTTAACAGGCAGGTACCACTGAAGCTTGTCCCTCTGAATAAGCGACTCGATGGTATTTTTAAAAGCCATGCAGAGGTTGGTATTGTGACCGGCGTCTTCATGATATATACAGAACCTTCCAGTATCCTACTGGTTAAGTTTACTCTTCGGGAACTTCCTCGGTGGGGGTTCAAGTATCTCATTTTTGTTCTCATTCCATATAGTTTCATACGAAGCGTTGAGGATAGTAAATACCTCATACAGGGGTGGTGGTGGTGTTCGCGGGTTCTACTATGCTCTTTCTTCCCGGCGAGGCCGAGGGGTCACGTAACCGCTAGACCTGGATGTTGACTCTTTGCTTCTCTTGTTTGAGTTATGCGGTGATCGATCCTGATTATGGACGCACCCCCTTTTTCGTGGCTCATCCCTGACCACCGGGGCTGGTGTGGAGACCCTTAGCTCTGGTCTGACGTTATCCATATAAATTTTGAATTCGGCTTGAGTGTGCCTGATGGCCATAGCCATCAGCGGCCATCAGCTTGTCGTAACTAGCCGGGGGGGTGGTGATGGTTAATCCTGTGGAGAAACTCTCCGCTCCTTAGGCCCCTCCTGAAATCCAGCTCAGCTAGTTCCTTGTTAAAGTCCCGACACTTAGCGGTAGTCGCCTGCCATTAGTTAACGAAAGACTTCAAAGTTTCATTCTCCCCTTGTTGAATCTTTAGCAGCCCCTTTGGGGTATGTATCCCGTTAGTACGTAAGATGAATCGAGCTACAAACTTGTCCGCGAGCTCCTTGAAATTTCCTACAGACTCGGTCCGCAGTTGGTAGAACTAACTCAAAGCTTCCCCTGACAACGTCTCCTGGAACATATTACAACACACCTCATCCGTGTACCCTTTGGCGCTAGTTTGTGAGCTGAAAGCCTGTAGGTGCTGGTACGGGTCCCCAACTCCCGTATAGTCAATCTTGAGTGGCTTTGATATGTTTGTTCGAATGGTGCCTCTAACCTGTTGGGTAAAAGGACCCGAACGGTCCTCGTAAGTGGTCAAGGGTCGCCAGGTATCCCTATTCTCTGCCGCCTCAACCCTTGCCTGCAGGGCATGCAAGGAGTTGCTCATTTGCAAGAGTAACGCCGTGTTTAGATCAGTTACCGGTGGGTCACTTTAGGGTAATGGTGGTGGTGGCAAATGCCTCAGGTTTTCCGAAAACAAGTTTACTAGTACTTGGATCATCCGGTGACCGCTTTCCATAGAAGGGGTTGGAGCCAGGCCGGTGCCTCCCGTTACCGGGGCAGCATTTACATATGTTGCTACTTGGGATGTTCTAGCTAGGGCTTGGGTGAGTGCCTCATTATGCTGGTACCTTCTGTCCAGTGCTCGGGCCAGCGCAGTGTTTTCATCTTCCAGCTCCTGCAGTCTCTGTTGCGAAAGGAGGTTTGTTTCCCTATCGATTCTTTGTTGTTCCCGATCGATCCTGACTTGTTCCCGGAAGGCTGCGATCTCTGCTCGCATAGACTCCAACTCCGATACCGGGGCCACTTGGTCTTGGATGCCCGGTGAGTCATCTGCGTTCTGCTGGTTCAAGAATCTGAGACCATGCGCCTCTCCTCCGACACTTGGTGTCCCTGATGATGAAGTACCCAGAGAGAATATCAGTGCCCGGGCGACACTTCTACCCTCGCCTGCCTTTTCTTCCTGCTCGGTCATGAATCTCCCCTATCTGGCGCTCCAATGTTTCTGGTGGCTTTCTCTGGGTACCTCACACAAAATGCTATCCCATCTGGGGTACCAATCCAACTCCTAAATCCAGAACTAAGAACACAGCGTTAGAGGGGTAAACCGTGCCGGACGGTTTACGCTTCTCCGATGCCTGAGTGAGAAACTAATATATATGTAGATAAAATAAATAGTGGATAAATGAGTTATTACCCGTAAAAGATGGCTGTACTGATGCTTTAATACTCTAGCATGGGAAAGGAGTTTTCCCTATCTTCGATGTGGGACGCAGGCTATTCTCCTAATGCCTTATCAGCCCTCTGTTGTGTAATCAGATGGGTTGTGCTAGCCATGCCCCTGGCCCTAGGTGCCCGGGGTGACATCCCATATGAGCCCCGCCATGGTGGGTCGTGAACCCGGCTCTTGGCATAGTACCTGGGAGTCCCGATGGGCCCCAGCCGATAGTGCCAAACCTAGTGAAGACTTCCCTAGTATGTACAATTGTGATCTCTTATATTGCAGGACAAGGAAGAGCAAACCAAGGAATGGACAGTAGCATCTTTGCGAATAAGCTGTGCCTCATAGCAGTTTTAGCTTGCTCATTCAAAACACTCAAGCAATATCATAACTTTGTTTATTTCCAGTAGAGAAGCAGAAACTCTCACTTGTGGGTTGTGGAGAAGCATTATTTTTTTAACAATTTTTATGTGCTTTGACATTCCAATTAGTCAATTAGATGTTTGATAACTAATGAGGCAGTCAGCTATGTTTAGAAATAGGAAGTATTGATTGAAAGTTTTTGTTTGTATTCTTTTAGCAGGGAGAGTATCTTACAGTTTGATAACCAAAGGCCAATTTTTAACTCATTGTACCAATTATGCAGGGCTGCAAGCATATGATAAAAGGGAAGAGTTAAGAAGGTTTCATTGCATTTAGAGAAGCATTGAAGTTCAAGTTCGCTGCATATAAGTTGTATTAATAATTTGCTTTTGTTCTAAGTTGTAATTGGGAATGATTTTGGACTTTTGATATATAGTCCCTACACTTTGTATTCCCCGTCTTTTTATTTCAATACATTAAACCAAGCGTGGGGATGAGCCTTCCAACTAGGTTGGGTTCCAAACCACTTAAAAAAAAATTGTATCTTTAAAGATTCTTTTGTTAATAAAGTCAGGCCCGGCCCGGAAAAGCCTGCAAGGCCTGCCTTATATTGACGGGCTTGGATCTTGTAATTTATAATAAAGCCTGGCCCCGCCCAGCCCGCTATTTTTTGTAACTGTAGCAAGGCCCCACCCCCTCTAAGCCAGCTATGAATGGGCCGGGCAGAATAGGGATGAGGCCTACATCAGTGTGTCAATATGGACTTTCAGTGTGAAGTCTAGTATGGGAAGCTTTCTTGTAATCTCTACCTCTATGGTGGCTGATTATTGAAAGTGTTTCCACAAATCATTGTAATTGATTAATTATTTAATGAAGTTCTTATTTGATAAAAAAAAAACTAAAATATATAAAAATTACATTTTATTGAGATGTCAAAGACAAGAACCCAATTGAAATTAGTATCAAATAGATTACCGAAAAGAAAATTAGTTGGAATCATTTTTTTTAATTGAGAGAATAACTTAATCAAATTAATGCTAAATAGACTTCCAAAAAAGAAATAGAATTGACAAATCCATGTACTTTGCTCTTTAAAACAGTTTACTCTCTCACTCTTTAAATTAAACAGTTTAGTCCTTATTTTCTCTAATACTCACAAAATAAGTCTAAAATGACTATTTTTCTCCTCACTTCCTTTTTGTTTTTCTTGGACTATAATGAGCTGCGGTACTTGGATAAGATTAGTTTGTTTTCCCGCTAATATCTCTATTCTTAAGTGTTTGTAGTCTCCAGTCCTTTTATAGCTATAGATCTAATGCATTTAACTTCTACTTAAAAAAAAAAAAACTAGGAGGAAAAGATCAGCTTGATTTGCGAGTGAAAAGAGAAAGAGTGAGAACTGTCTTGGGTGTTAGGATACCCTTGTTGTCTAAATTCCACCGGATAGATGTGAATTGAGGAAATAGTTTGCATTATAATGATGAGAACAAAAAATTATGGAATTGATTATGGAGAGGAATCTGGACTACTAATAATCTGCAGTCAAGGGTTTGACAGACTCGCTGTAGCTGACTGCCGTACCACTACTTTTCCATATACCGTCCAGGGGACCAAGATTTTACACGGATTGACATTTTGACATTTCTAGTTCTTTCATTTCAGAGTCCATCCTATAACCAATCCAAGACTTCTTAGTTCTGATTGCCTTATGTAATAATTCATATACACAATGCATATAGTGACGTTAGCACTCTATAATGAAATGATTTCACATGCACAATTATAAATATACAACAGTAAAATGGGATTTTCACTGTTCAATGAACAGTGATGAACAGTACATGCAGTGATTTCCGGATTTGCCCTTATTTTTTGTCATCTTTGACGCTTTTGTCCCTCAGTTTTTT